>JAPTGW010000005.1:18456285-18467305 GCA_029814545.1 Apogonichthyoides opercularis
GACTAGCTTTTGACCCAAGTATAAAGATGTAAAAGTAGTAAACTTAGTTTCAATACAAACTGCTGTACAAACAGGCAGAAAGTGGATGAGCATTCAAACAAACAATATTTAAAGACATGATGATGAGTTTTTTAAGATAGTAAATAACAGCAGGAAAGATGGCAGATCTGTATGCTTCTGTAATCTAGTTGTTATGTGGTGAGAATCTGAGTTAATACTAGTCAAGCGCCGTCTCATTCTAGATTGGCCTTGAGATACATGAACGGTTTTCGTGTGTAATCTTAAAAAGGCAGTAGATACACATAAAGCAAGACATACAGATATCTGAATCATCTGCGTATTAAAGAGAGGCTTAGCCATCCTCACAGTAAAAAACAGGACCAAAATAATCTTGTAGAAATTTTCCTCCACTGAAGCACTGCCACATTTCAAGTATGAAAAAAATCATCACAAGGCAAGGCAATGTACCTAGATTCAGAAGGATGGAAATGATGGAATGGAAAAGAAAATGGAAGTCACACAAAAGGCTTCTTGTTGCATATATAATTGGCCACTTTAAGAGGAAAACAGTAGGTACAAAATAAATGAGAACATCTTTTTCTGGACGGGGGTTGGTGACAGTTAATGTCACAGTGTATGTACTGATGAGATTTCCAAACTAAACAAAGAATTCATGGCTAGTAGACCTCTTTTTTTTCCCTTTCCATGTGCTTCACTCATACGCAGCCCTGGTGAGAGCCCTCTGTGTTCACACTGAAGGAGGATTTGGAGCATCCTTTGTGAGTGTCCACAGAGTCTGAGATGTTTCTGATGAGGGCTGCCATCTCCGGATTGAGGCGGTGAGGAAGACTCAGTTGGTTAAGGTGCTAGATGCGCGGAAGTAGGAGAGGAACTTGAAACAGAGGCTGACCACAAAGTACCAGATGTTTCTGGCCATCTGGGAGCGGGCGATAAATACCCTCCAGATGAAAACCACCAACAAGGTGTTGAAGGTGTAGCGGATGTTCCTCAGTCTGGGTTAATACGGCAGGGAAGACAGGAATCACACAGTAAATAAAACATCTATTGAAAATATACTGCAATTAAAAACTGTTGCAGTTTTCTGTACTTACTTCCTCAGATGCTGTCTGGCAGCAGGGATGTCAGACATATCTTCATTCAGAACATACTTCTTGGTGCCGATGCAGTAGTTTTCAATGTACTCAGGCCAGTTCAACTGGCGCACATCAAAGTTAAATGTCTGTAACAGTGAAAAGAGTATTAGAAACGTGCTGTGATGAAAGGCAAAACCAATTGTATTGTAATTCAAACATGTGCAATTCCACTCTCAGCCAGTAGATGGAGCAGGACTGTTATTGTTCCTGCTGTTGAGATTCATAATGCTCTGGCAGGGAACTTGTCTCAGACACATGAGGGTTAAACAGCAACAGCAGTAGAATTTACAACATTACACCCATTTAAATGAGAA
Source organism: Apogonichthyoides opercularis (assembly GCA_029814545.1). Lineage (NCBI taxonomy): Eukaryota > Metazoa > Chordata > Actinopteri > Kurtiformes > Apogonidae > Apogonichthyoides > Apogonichthyoides opercularis. The sequence goes on from JAPTGW010000005.1 coordinate 18,457,754, forward strand.
AAATGTAAAAAAGCAATTCAGTTTGAAGACCTGTGGTTCATAATTTTTAAAGCATGCACATGGATCTACCTTCCTGTCCTCTGGGGCTAGCTGGCTCATCAGCATGCTCATGTTCTCAGAGTTCCATTCCCAGTCCTGATTGCTGAAGTACTCCAGCAGACTGATGGCTTTGTGCAGACGATTAAAGATACGCATCATCCTACAGTGAAATATGGAGACCAGGGGTTACTACACAATCAAACCCATCTTGAAATTTTGACAACAGTTAGCTGGTCTTACTGTGGCTTCTGTCCAGACAGACGCAGGAAAAGGTCATAGATGAGGGCAGGGAACTTGTGGCTGACCAGGATCCAGTACTGGTTGATCAGGTAGTTGGAGGTGATGTTGGCGTTGGGCCTGCGGAACGCCTGCTCCAGAGGATTCCTCTTAAAGGTTGACATCACATGATACTCTGCAGAATATGCACAGTTTAGACAATGACAGATGGAAAGAAAATTCAGATAACTTAACACAAACAAGGAGACTCTTTAATGATACAAAGTGTAAATTACTTTCATTCAAATGCTCATTTTACGATGAAATTCAAAGATCTAGACAGTGGTTGTATGGGTTATAATTGAGCTGGGTTACAGCCCACACACAGTGACACAGTGTTCATCAGGGTGTTATACATGACCAATATGGTCCACATCCACAAACCAGCCAAAACAATGAAATAGGTGGACATGTTTTTATTTCTATACCAAGATCATGATTTCCAGGAACCATAGTTGGCCTTAATCGTAACCTGATTTTCAGCTCTGCTTCTCAGGAGAATTTCAGGCAGAAGCAGCCACAGAATTGTTTCCCCCAGTGGGCAGCACAGGCAGCCCCTCCTCCCAGAATCCAGCAGCAGCCATCCACAGATACAGAGAGCAGCCACGTGACTACAGATATTACATCACACACAGCATGCAAACTAGGCCTGCACTGTTTGTTTCCATGGCAACTAATATGTAGTGGTTACAGGGGCCAAAATGACCAGATCTGAGGTGACAGCCAGCTGTGGTGTGGCTCCTCGCAGCTTGGCTGGGAGGATCGCCACTAACCCTCACCAGGATAGGGGCCTCTGCTGTACTGGAGTACCCACAATTCTTTGCTAAAGAGGACACTAACAAGGCAGAGAAGGAAAATTGCATGAATTCCCCCCCCCCCCCAATAGGTCCTCTTTTGTTATTTGCTTCATCCCCTTGTTTTAGATTAGCTTCATTTGTTGCACTAATTTAGACCAGTGTGATTAGAGTCTACAGTTCCACTTTCATAACAGTGATGAGACCTAATCCCACTATGAGCCATCTGGTAGCAATTTCCTCGGTGAAAGGAGCACGTTTGCTAATCTGAGAGGAAACAGGAGAGAGGGGGTCTCTTGTCATCCTGCCAGCCTGACATGCACAGTCCTCTAATCCCCCTCATGATCACTGGCATGGAAACTCTTTTACTCCTGTATGTCATTTGCAATTTAATTACTATGACAAACTGTGACAAATATTAAAAGATGCTCAGCACAATTTTGTATCAGCAGGCAGATTACTATACAAATACATGCACATTTTAAAAATAAACCTTAATGATGTAGAAGTGACTATATACAAGACTGCGCATAAATAAAATATGTTTTATGGAAAACAGTTTTAGTAATATATTCTAACATTTCGGAATTAAAAAAGGTTGATGTTTATTTTAATCAGTACAACCATGCTACTTTAACAGTAAGTAGACATGTATCATATTTGAAACAACAAGAAATGTTGCATTAAATTGCTCAAAAAAGGAAATAATATGATCAGCATGTGTAATGTAGATATCTCTGCATCTTCATTGTCTGAGAGACATATGATGCTAAGGTGAGGGATTAGACTTAGGGTTGATCGAAAGTGCAAGGTAAAATATATAGCTAAATTTTTTTTTTTTAAAACAAAAATCTGTCTAACTGTACTTCTAAAGAATAAGATCATTATGTATAAAACCTGCATTTACAGTAAAACATAAATTAAATGTCCCTCAATTCCTTTAAAAGTTGAAACCCTCTCTCCAGTTTCCAGCAGGTGGCAGACGCTGCCCACCAGAGGAAAACTGACCACATCTTGCTCACATCACAGACATTATGTCACAACACTGGCGTATTGATTTGTGATGATAAAAGCAGACCAGGACAACACTACTGCAGGTTGTCAGATTGCACAGACAAAACAGCTCTATAAATATCCATCTGCAGGACAGGTTTTTATTACCTTAAGAAAGAAAACAAACAGTGCACGTACCAATCTCTCCCCAGTGGAAGGGGTTGATGCCACCAGTTGTGCAGTTGTAGACCAGGGCAGTTTTAGGTCTGAAAAATGTGTGGGAAGAGAGGTGTCAAAATGTAGTAAAAGAAAATATGCGCGAAAAGCTAGTCTATGCAAGCTATGAAACAAATGTGCAATATAATGTTCAAAACCCATATAAATTTAGCCCTTTAAAGAGTTGTCACAGGTCGAAACTGAATCAATAACTTGATGAACCTTCAGATGTAATCACACTGGAGTGGTGTAAGATCACACTTTACCAACAGCAGCTTCTATGAGATGCGTTACACTTGTAATAAATTTTCTGAATGCGCTTCATTCTCACTGTTTTTCATGTTATATGGGAGTGAAAAACATGTCTTCAGTCACTGTTTCCAGTTTGGACAATAATGCACAGCCAACTCTGGTGAAGCAAGTAAAACAAATAATTTTGGGGTGAAATACCGTGTAAGATTTGTGACCAAGGAAAAAACTTTGTCATGACCCAATTTTCATGTCATTTTGGAGCAGCAGTTTGTCCATCTGTTAAAACATATATAAATAAAATACATGGAATACACATTTAATTAGACAATCTTTCTGGTCCAAAACAGAAACAAATATTTATGAGAAATTGTGGGTAGTTAAAAATTTTAGACAGATGACTATCTCCATGTGGATCAATGAACATCTTGCCATACTTTCAGTTTCATTATCTCTTAATGCTTGGGATGAGCAGTCTCACAATCACCAAACTTTCAGTGCCTTGATCACAAATTATAAGCTGTTGCTGGGTTTCTGGGTCATGTACACACCTGTGTACAGCAGTGTACCAGCCAGCAGCCAGGGTGAGGTTGATGACCACGTCTACAGGGATCAGGTCAGCTACAGCATCATTGTTGGCTCTCATGGTGCGCAGGATGCCCTTTCCAGCCTGATATAAGACAGGATGTTCTTTCATGGCAATTCATTACAAGCAGAAGTTCAAGATTCAGAAATAACTAATTTCTCTTTACTTACAGCAATAAAGACACCACTTGGCCCATTGAAGTTGTCAATCCAACCCTGTATAATGAGAGCAGAGGAAATAGGGGTTTGTAGAATGTTTTCCTCATAACAATTTGCTGTTGATGGCCACAAGAGTTTAGACATGAGGTTATAGATCTCAACAGCGACATGAATGCGTTTGTGTGTATGTAAGCTGTTATCAACTGTTCAGGGTCATGTTACTTCCTGTGGTGGGAGAACAGGGCAGGCTTGGTGGCAGTGATTGTCGACTTCAATTAGACTCCATTAAAAATAGATGAAACTACTGGTTATAGACCACTGCAGCTTCCAGTGTGTGGGACTGGAGCCCATTATGTGGTCAGAGCTGATGCTTGTCTTGAGTCTAATAATATACACTGTCTGATGCTAAAGTGCACAGTAGACGAACAGACCAAAGGTGTTTTTAGGGTCTGAGCTGCAGATACTGCCCTGCCATGTTTGACTGGGACATAAATGTTTGAAGTGAGATTTTGTGTTTGCACTGGTTAAATGAGGGATTTCTTTAAAATGGAGTCACAAAATGATGAACTTACATGGGTATTACATTCTGTGTGGTTTGTAAACCAAGTGAACATAAACATAAATGCATAAATATGCAAACACATTCCCCTTGCCTCACAGTGCCTGCTGGCGTGGGCTGCCAGGACAATTGCATGGCCAAGTGTGAGTGAGGCCTTTTGAAGAGTCGTAGCCAGACCAGGCTTACAACAACCGAAGGCTGAGCACAGAGCCAGGAAACTGCAGTCAGAGCTACAAGACACAAACGCAAGGCCTACATATCCAGGGACAAGATAAACAAGCACTCCTGTGTTTTGTTTTTTTACATTTTTAAATTGAGCATAATTTCTTAGCTGATACAAGTCCAATTTTTGGCATGAGAAGGTAATGAACAATATCAAGCATCTCTCATCATTTTCCATTAATTCAAATTTTGTTAATAATACATTTAAAAGGCTGAATCATCCATTGTTAATTACTTGAAAAGATAAAGTTGCCTAATTATGAATGCATGCCCTTTGTTGAATTTGACGGAATATTTGGAAAACATTTCCAGTCGCTGACACAGCTGAAATCTTCACCTCAGTGAAATGCAAATACTGAAGGAGTGAGTGTGCCTGCAGCATCTGCCAGTCTGAAAGCAGCTTAAATATGAAGTGTTGCACCAATCAACATTCAGTCTCTAAGATTCTTACCAAACCTTTGGGGTAGCCTTTATATGCACTTTCTGCACTCTCAGTGTGTGATATTTATGCCATCCTAATTCTCATCCTAGGTGCTCCAGATTTCCAACAGTTGTTTGGTTATCATCAGGGCTCAGGACCAGAGTTGTTTACCTGAGACATTCACAAAACATTTGCCCTAAATCCTGCGCCATTTAAGATTAAACCTACAGGAGTGCAATAAATCGATTGCTATGCTATGCCATTTCCATTCCTTTTACTTCTATTTCACAGCAGGACCATAATGAGCATGGGATCTAGAATTTGTGACTGAGTCATTGATGAGCAGCAAATCTTTTGATGAACATTAACCACAGCCTGCAAAATATGCTGAGTATTTCAGTCTGTCCCATTGTGAGGCTTCTGTACAGAGTAAACAAGATACACGTCTCTACTTGGGTTAATCATCTATGGATATACAATAGCATCTAACAACATGCACTGATTATACAGCACTTTAAGATGGAAGACAGGGAATGTGAAGCAGACTCACAGGGAAAGGCTCCTGCCAGCTGGCTCCAACTATAGAGGGTCTGACGATGCCGATGTTGAGCTTATCTTGCTCCTGCTGCACCACATACTCAGCCAGGGCTTTGGTGTAGGTGTACGTGTTAGGCCTGTCGCCGATAAGCCGTGGTGTGATGTCACGCACAATGCCATCATCCATCCATCTAAAGTCAGGAATTAAGGACAGTCAGAGCGTGGACGGCACTGAGCGCTGAGGCAGTAAACAGACAGGATAACTGCTCATTACATTTTCTCACTGTTTATGCAAGTTTTTTAATCATCTACACAGTCACAACACAATTATTTGCACTGACTGCAACTATTTTTTGGATAAATGTGAAGATAATTCTAAAAAATGTCATATTTAATTTGACTTACATTCCTTCATCTTGAGGTGTTGAATATTTATTGGTATCTATCATTATTTGGAATTTCTTTGTATGTTTCAATAATATACTTTCTAAGACATTTCTTATATTAACAAATGTACTTAAAACGCAGACATACACTTTTCATTGATGTGTGCTAGTGTTCAATGCCAATAAACTGCTGTCATTCATTTGGTGAATTACAAACTTACTTGTATGCAATTTGGCATAAACTCATTATGGTGACAGCATGAGTCATCATAAAAACATTAGACTTCACAGGTGTGGCAGACACACATCTTCTCACATTTGACCATTCTTATGGAATACTTGTACGGTGGTTCCCAAACCTAGAGACATAAAAACCGAGGCCTATCCACTTACTCAAGAGACTCGATGAGTTTCTTAGGCTCGACGGGTGGTGGGTAGATGACCTCATCAATGTGTTTGCGGTTGCAGTTTGCATAGGCAGTGGAGATGTGAATGAAGGCCTCAAGGTGGTGCATCTGCTGGGCCAGACTGAGGAGCTGCTGTGTGGCGATCACATTCAGCTGCAGGGCGTGTCTGCCAAAGAGACGAGATGCAGTGTCAAGTAGTGCAACTCTTCTGTGTGTGTGTGTGTGTGTGTGTGAGTGTGAGAGAGGAAAAGATTTGTGTATGCTTAAGATTAAATATGCATGTAAAGAAAGCATTGTGTGCTTATTTGCCAGATTTCTAATATCTCTGTTTAAGCATTTACATGCAAGAATGTGTGTTTGCTGACAACTAAGTGCTTCATTCAAATGAAAATCTGCAGACGTGTAGGAATTTGCAGTACATAGTTATAAGCCCTCAGCTGAACGGCAGTAAGTGATGGTGAAAAACACTGAGGAGGGAGAGAGGACGAGACTGAATGAGATGGAAATAACAAGAAAACATCTGCTCTGTCTGACAAATGTGTTCACCTCATCATTATTTTTGGAGAGCAGTGTTTTCAACTTACGCTACCACTTACCCAGTCGCAGGCATTATAACACTTTTACTTGATGTACAGTACATGCCAGAGGGCTGCATAATTAAGTGTGAAGTCACAATTTTCAACCTCAGTACACTCATTCCTAGTATGTTCATCCTAGAAAATAGCTTCATATCAATGTTTTTCTCTTCCTAATATTTTGTTCAGATTGTATTGGTGTCTGTGATTTTTAAGATGCAAGTAATTATGATACTTTACTAGCATTAGCAGATTTGTCCAGTCAAACTAAATGCATCAACTATTGACACGGTGACCTGACATGGGAAATGTGCATTAGTGAAAGGGTCACTGAAGAAAACTCAGAGACAATGTAAAACAGTGAAAAAGAAGAAAGTAAAAAATACTTTAAATTCTCAGCAACTAAATGTTATTTGTCTTTAGCGTAGTATGTAATTAGAAAAACATCCCTTTTACACTTTACTCAACTAACATATTCAAAGTAGACAGAAAATAGATTAAAACCTTTAAGTCATTTTGTATATTTTGACCTGACAAATTTTATGTAAATCATTTAATTAACAAACACATCGAGTGATGGTGCAGATGAAAAAATCTATTTAATCGGTTTTAGATAACAAAAACTGTAGTTAAAAAATACATTTTTATTGGAGAAAAGTATGACCTCAGTTCCCTCATTATCTACATCACTGTAGCACTGGATGTCAGGTAAACCATCTACAGCCCACACACAACACACTAAAGTTTCTTTCCATTCCTTGTTAAACTTCTGCATTCAGCAGTAGATCTATGGTAGCGCTGCACTAACTGAGCAATAACAGAGTTCATTTTGCCTGCAGCAAAAAGTAAGAAAAGGATCAGTTTAACCAGACACTGAAAGACAGAGTGCTTCTCCTGGATTGTGTGGGTGGTACATTTCAAGGTGTGTATGTGAGGCAAATGAAGATGGACAGTGTGTGTTGGTGTGTGGTGGGCGATGGGTCTGCAGACATGAGTCAGATGTGGTCCGGCAGTGCCAGCTTGTTAGCTGAACAAGCAAAGTGATGACAGATGCGTTGAGAGGGGAGGAAGGTGGAGGTGGCGAGGCAGTGGCCATTGCTGTGTGTGTGGGTGTGCCATCCTCCCACTGCCTCCTGGGACCATATGTAGGGCATCACGCCAGTAGCCCAGTCATGAAAAGATGGACGCACCACTGTGCCCTTATCCTGTATCTGACTCATCACCCATCTGCTTCACCTATCATGATTTAGATGCATCCACTACAGGCTGGCATAGCTGATCTATCCAAAGAACACAGATAGTTCCAAGTGTTTATTTGATGCATAGTCTTAACCATTTGTACTAATAACTCAGTAATTGTTTGGATCAGAGAACATGGTCAAGAAAGGCCCGAGAGTGGAAGCACTATGATATTCTGAAGTGCATCCAACCAGACAGAACTGCAGCAATTCTTTAATATTATTCCTATTATATATTATCTTATTGTTACTTTTAATGATTTTTGGATACATTTAAATAAAGTTTCACAACACACTCAATGTAAGAGGCCACATTAATCAAAACCTGTACTTTATAACATGACAATTTTCTGTTGTATTGAAATAGCAACATTTATTTAATCTATTAGTTAATCAGAAAAAAAATTATGTTCTAATAATCAGGTAATCTTTGCAGGCTGCAGATTTCAAATATGAAGATTTCTTTATCAGACTGGGAGAAAAATTGAATATTTGGATATTTTGAGCAGTTTATCAGCATCCAAAATAAATGAATAAATCATAAAAAAGTGTTCCACTTTGGCTATAGTGCACCTGTCAAAATCTTTGATCCACCACTTTATGGTCTTGAGCAATGTCTCATCCACAGCACTGTCTGGTTGGTTATACAAGAGAAACGAGAAAAAAATAAATATTTATTCATCTTTCACTGTTACTTTACATTTGTTGTATAATAAATTATCCAGTTGATTATTATATTTGACAAAAATATTGGCAAAATCTTATTGGCTTGGACTTTATTCATTTCCAGCCATTTAAGATGAATGGCACATAATTAAAAAAATTTACAGCCAGAGTGTAATTTTTACAGCAGATGTATACAAGGCTCTCCAAATATTGATCATTCAGTATTAATCAGTATTGCACGGAGAAAATAGTATAAATTGAACAGTAATAAAACCATTTGAATGTGAATAAAGACCTACAGAGGATAACGTTGCCAGCCTGAACAGCCTTGGGCTGAATCTCAAAACCTAAACAGAGACACCAGTTTGGGCTGATTTATCTTCTTGCACTGGTTACAAGGCTGCCGGCTGCACAAACAGAGTAATGGCTCAGAGAGATGACACAAATGGGAGGGAAGGAAGAGAGAAAGAGGAAAGATGGGAGTGGAGGCTAAATGAAGAGTAGGAAGAGAGAAGAGAAGAAAGCAAAAGGTTAAGGCCACTCAGAGAGGAAGATGGAGAATAAAGTGACAGAGAGCACAGAGAGAGATGGTGAAAGCACTACCAGATCAATAGAAGACTGTGTGGAATGCGGTTCAGCAGCTTTAACCTAAGTGAACTGTCATTCAAACCTAACAGGTGTCCTTCCTCCCACTGCCCATCTTCATCATCCAAACACAACTGCAACATGAACAACCAACTTGGACATGCATTTTCACTTGAGAAACATTAGAACAAGTTGTGCAAAATGCAAACTGGGTACTTCCCCTGTGACAGAATTCTGATGAAATATTTCCAACTTCCAAAATGACACTTAACTCCAGTAGTGAAATGTAACACAGAACCTTTAAAGTACTGGCCTTTACTTTCTGCTAATTTTTCTCCATTACCAAAATGCATTTCAGAAGTAAATATTGCAATTTTTAATGCTACAACATTTATTATAATTATAGTAATGTAGCAGACTCCAATTATTAATATAAAATAAAATTGAAATGTTAAATGATAATGTACGACACGGTGGTGCAGTGGATAGCACTCGTGCCTCACAACACCTCCAACACCAGTTGATGGTGGGACCTTTCTGTGTGGAATTTGCATGTTCTCCCCGTGTCTGTGTGGGTTCTTTCTGGGTACTCCGGCTTCCTTCCACCATCCAAAGACATGCACTGATAGGTTAATCAGTTAATCT
>JAPTGW010000005.1:18482641-18492952 GCA_029814545.1 Apogonichthyoides opercularis
TGATCAATAGTCATTCTACTGTGGCACTGAGCAAATCACCCCTACACAGGATCCTGCCTTGTAGGCAAAATTCCACTTAATTCCCAATCCTACCCACGACATCCCACCTCTTCTCTCAACATCGGAACCCATCCTTCGCAGCTACAGATCTGCGTCTGCAGAATGAAGATGTTGGAATGTAAGACCGTTACTGGTATTAACAACTTGCTAGTAGGAGGGATAAGTATGCCACAGATCAGGAGAGAGGCCCTGCTACCCAGAGGCCTAATTGTATCAAATGCCTGACATACTATTCAGTGCCTGGCACCACAGAAAGGGCTGTAGGCATCTAAATATTTCCACTGAATCCAAGTAGCCTCCACACAGACAGACACGGCTTAAATGTCAGCATGAATGCAGTAGAGATGCACAGAGACAATGAGATTCTTATCGGTTTGTCCTTTTCCTGCTTGGGGCAGCTCACCTGATTTAATCCTTTGAAAAACACCATGGGACAGATCTTTTGGTTGTTACCTAGCAACAGGTGGTAAGAAAGATACTGGCCTGGCTTGACGGATGAGAGGAGAGGCTATTTGAGAGACAAAACCACCATTCTCCTTCATGAATTATCCTGAGAAAGAATAATGCTGACCTGAGGACTCACATGAATACCAATTGGTACTTGAGGCTCGGGCATGGAAATTTAATGACATCACTTCTGAAACCAGACAACCTGGCAGAGGATCAGGGAGTATACAGATAGTGGACACAATTAGTGAGATGCCAAATCCAAGGCAAATTAATTGCAAGTGGGGCATATTCCAGTGGGGGTGATAAATTAAACGTCAATATCTGCACTGAAGTGTGGTCAGAAGTAACAGAGAGAGAAATCATTTGCAAGAGGAATTTCAAAAAACAAGGGCCAATATAATGAGATTTTTTGTCCAACAAAGCAAAATGACAGGGCTTTGTTAACCAGCACTCCTACTCTTGTGTCAGCATGAACTGATTGCAAAGGCAGGGGAATTGTGTAGATCAAGACTAGACATCATGCTAACCTTGGCAGATGGAGGGGGGAAAGAAAAGGAAAAAAACCCCATAAAAACACAAGTGCAAGGATGGATTAAGTTGCAAATGCTCAAACTACTGCTTTGATGCTATTGCAGCAGTGAGTAGAGTAATGAATGCAGTACTAGGGTTCAACAAGAGCAGTAAAAATAGATGCGATTAAAGGCAGACAGAAAAAGAAAGAGAGGAATACAGCACAAGTGATTTTCTTAGGTGTACTGACAGTTTGAGGCCAGCACCACCCAAACAGAGCAGAACCACAGCGTGCAGCAGCTGTTTCTGAGTACATCAATACGTGCCCAGTGTCAATGTTTTGGTCCTCATTAAGTCCAACACAGTTTGCAGGTTTTTGTTGAGTCATGCCTTGCTGCTTGTCCTGATACAGCTGACGCCACATATTTGGATCACACCCCTGCCTCTCCTTCCTGTCCACTGTTTGTGCTCAGACTTTTGTGTCTCCCCAGCCTCCTTCCTTTCAACCCCCACCTTCTCTTACTCTCTGATCTCTGTGGACCTTGCCCCTCTCCTCACTGTGCTCTAACCTTCCTGTCTTCATTATTCATCCTCCTCATTCTCACCTTTCCCTCCTCTTACACACCAGACATTTTCATTGAAACAGCTTCTAGTTCAGGTGAGCTTTTAGTATTCCTGATCATACTTTTCACCTTGTTCGTTAACTCAGTGTCTCGTTGCTGATGCTGGAAGATGAACTATTGGACTTTTATGGGGTCATGAAGTCTATATCACCATGGCAACAGGGACTGCTGTAACAGTTAACAAGCAAATTCTGATAACTCACTAAACATGTAACTGGAATGTCATTAGGAAAAGTCATCACCATTCAAAACCTGGAAATCATTGAAAACTGTCTGACTGCAAGTATAAACACTGATATCTTGGCTTTGATAGCATTTTCTAAACTAAATGTTTTACAGTTGAGAGATCAAGAAAGTGGTGATAAATCATATCAGCATTTAGCCTTGGCTTACCTTGCACTTCATCATATCGCTGACCCTCTGCTGCATGGACTGGCCAGCTTTGGGTCTGACAAGGATGTAGAGGGCTTTGACTTCAGGACAGGACCTCAGCAGTTTTTCCACGAGCACTTTTCCCATGAAGCCTGTAGCTCCTGTGATCAGCACACTCTTGCCAGCGTAGTATTCGGCTATGGACGCCATGCTTCTGCCTGCTGTGTCACTGCAGATGTCTGTCACTATGGTCTGTCCTTTAGCTGTCTGCTCTCCTAAGCCGTCCAAGTCCTGGCCTTCCAGCTCCTACAAAGGAAGAAGGGAAGGACCGTGAATGCTGGCAACCACATAGTTTACATACTGTATAGTTTACATTGAGGGTGAGTTACTGCAAAAAAGCTGCAGCGTGAAACAAAATTTGGGAGCTAAATCACACTCATGTACTGGAAAGGTGACAAGAGAAGGAGGATAGTACTGCCTTTAATTGTTTCATTTTGATATATCATTTGGCTAAAAAAAAAACAAAAAAAAAACCTAAACACTTCTACCAACTCAAAATGTATTAGCTGAGGCGTTATTTCTCTGTTCTGACCTTCAAACTGCTAGAACAAACATGCAACTAGTATGCAAATTTTATGAATATTTATAACGAGACAGAAAGAGGGCAATGTTCAGGCATAATTTGTAATGCTTGTGTAAGACTATGAACCTTAAGGGCCTCTTTGAAAAACTTTGTGTGTATATTTGGTAAAATTACAGACTACATACAGCTATGGCAAATAAGAATTGCCTTCCTTATATTTATTTGCTCATTTATTCATTCTTTTTTTGCTTCACAACAATTCTTATTTAATATACTGTGAACTGATACAGGAAATACATTCTTAATTTTTAAGACCTAAAAGTAGATTTATTTAGATTAGATAGAACTTTATTGATCCCTTGGGTAGAGCCTTCAGGATATTGAGGTTCCAAAAGCAGCAAAACATCAAATATACATACAAGAAATACCACAAGAAAATGAATCAATAAAAAAGCAATACAATGGCATAACTATGAAAAAAAACCTAAATGACAAGGGAAAGATCTAAGATTATCTAAATCTAAGATAAAATAAGATAAGACCAGACCTCCCAGGTGAAATAAACAAGGTCAGTGAAATTCTGGATAAAGCATATAAGAGCAAAGGAGAAAAAGTCATATCCAAACTGTATCAGGGATTAGTGTCTAACAGAAAAACTTCACCTCTGTATACTAGACATAAATGGAGTAAAGAACTGATGGCAGAATTAAGTGATGACACATGGTATGAAATATGTCAAACTCAAGTAACTACATCTAATTCAAGAAATTGGAAAATATTTTGTTGGATAAACATAATGAGATTTTTTTATAACACCAAAGGTCAACCCTGCTGGAGGTTGTGCGATCAGCAGGATGTGGGACATGCGCATGTTTTTTGGCAGTGCACAAAATTATCCCAATATTGGGACAATATCAGCGAAGAATTCGGAAAAAATACTGTGATACGAACTACATGTTCTGTACTATATTTGGGTCATTTAACAGCAAAAGACATACCAAGTAAGGATAAACATTTGATTGAAATCTTGGTAGCATCTAAAAAAGCCATCATGTGAAAATGGTATAAAGAGGACCCCCTACCCTAAATAATTGGAGACACTGTGGAAGAAATTCACAACATGGAGAGACTTACAGCAAGCAACATGCGAAGATCGCTGGAAAAAGTGGACAATATACAGGATGACAATTGACACTATGTTCTAAATGTTTGTGTTGTAAAATGTTAAAAATGAAACAATAAAATATAACCCAAAAACACTTCATTAAGCTTTCACCTCAACAAACATACTGCTAAGTGACAATTAAAGATTCAACAACTCCATTACTTTCTTTCTTTATCAGTAAGGTAATTCCAACCACAGCCACTAAATGTCTGGTTGACATAGAAACTAAATCACACTGTAATAATGCACTGGACTGAAATACATTTTTATTTATTACACATTTTCCTGCCCATGAATGACTCATCATCCAGAATTGCTGTTGTGGTTATCATTCACCATTGCACTGTGAAAAGTGCATGGATTACTTTAAAGCCAAAAGTTGATACTAGTCATAATTCAGTAATGGTCATAATGTTTTTCATAAAGATTGAGCATATGCTATACAGGAAGTATATAAATATCTAAGAAAAAGAGTAACAAAATTCAAGGATCAATAGGGAAGACTGTCAATTTAAATTCTTTGTGGAAATATTATCAGATTTTGTCCAGAATTGTGCAGCACTAGTTTTGATGATATAACTTCTAGATTCACAGTGTCTGGTTCTGTGCAAGGGGTTTGTTAAAACAACACTTGTCGTGTTGACTCAGGTTATCCTTGCATGATGAACCTTGCATGGCAACAGATACAAAGCCACATTCGCTGGAGGGCCTGGTTGGCCACAACATTTACTCAACAGCCTACAACAATGGAAACTCAGGCAACATGAATAATGAGTTACACACACACCTGATTCAGCCTACAAAGACACATTTACCCGAGATAAAGTAACCTTGCCTTGCCCTGCATATCATTCTTTCAGTGATTTCTGACGTGTTGGATGCCCAGCAGCCTCATTCTCAGGCAACTTAATTAGATCAATTGCTGCTCTACTAGTAGTAGTGTAATGGCCTGTGTCTGCTTATTCAGGTCAACTCAGTACAATAAATCAGGATCTGCATCTGCTGCTTTAGTAGTGGCAGATAGCAAGTTCTATGGGGTCCTGATAATGACAGAGACAAGATAGAGGGTGATGTCACAAGTGACATTCAGCAGGTTGGTCCACTTGGCTTATTTAATGAACCTAGCCCAAATATTCATGAGGAACAAGGAGTAGCTGGCTGTGAGAGGAAATTTCATTCTCCGGGCAACTTGGTAGATAACCAGTTTGTCGTGCTGATCAACTTTTAGGCACCTAAGGATTAAAGGGATACTGCACCACACGAATGTCTAAACATATACAGAGACTCATTTAACATAATCCAAATCTCTATAGTTGATCCTTACTTCATTAGTATACTGAAATAAACATGCCATTTTGTGTGTTGTTTCAAACCCATAAATAGATTTGGGCAGGTGCAGTATAAGTACATATTTTGTGTGTGTGTGTGTGTGTGTGTGTGTGTATACACAAGAAATGATGTGGCGATGTAGCATCTTTACTATATTTGGGAGAGGTAATGCATCTAGTTGGGGACATTCATATGTCCTCTAGCAAATCCAGGTACCTGCCTTGGTAATGTCAGTTAGGCAGAAGTACTACATGTCATATTTTAACATGAGGCTAAAGAAATATCTGGAGCACTAATGTTGACAATTCAATAGATATGTATAGTTAAATCACTGTTTACATGGTGCCCATATAAAGGCCAGGTTTTTTTTGAGAACGTGATGTCTCACAAAAAAGTGACAACAAGATCTTGAGGAAGTGTATGAGTACATGGGAAGTTCATCAAGGCTTGACTTAAGGAACAGGAAAGCCTGAGGTAAATGTTATTACCATAAATACCATGTTCAATGTGTGTTTAGCTTGTGTTACGTCATGAAGTGGGAACAGGCAGCTGATAAAAGCATGGATGCCATTATCAAAAATACCATCTTAATAATTATACCGCTATGAGTTTCTGTGTGGAGCACAAACACAGATTTGTATGATTCATAATTGACACATTCACATAGAAGTAAAAAGCTGACATTGTGGATGCTATTCTAGTTGCTGTTTTTATTGGAATATTATATAGCATGGCCAAACATTTACTATTTTGGACTTTGCTTTTGTTCGCTTTGGACCCTAATAAAAATAAAAACCATTAACCTAGGGATTCATGTGACTTCAGAGATAATATTTTCTTTCTCTTTGTGATTCAGAGTGGCGGGCTGCAGCTACAAGTTTCTCCCATCAAAGCGATGTGTGGGCTAAGCTCAGCTATGATGCCAATGTTGCTGCTCATTTGTGCGTAACCAAGACAACAATGCTGATACACCATAGGCCTCTTAAAGAGTGCATGACGGTTTCTGGTTGGCATCACACTTTTTCTCTTGCCAGTCACTGAAGCAGCTAACAGTCATGGCACTTGCAGGCTTGTCCAACCTGTGCCAACTAGCCTGTTGAAATGCAGGACTGATGGGACGCCTACTTGTAAAATTTTGCACTTGGCAACAATAGTGCAACATTTTGCCAAGGCCGATGCTTGATCAGCAGTTTAAGTGATTCAGTAGAGCTGTGATTTGTACACAAGATGAGTTTTTTTTCCCCCTCTGCAGCCCAGGAGAGAGGATGAAGGAAGCCGATTCCCGGCTGCTCAAAGACACAGGACAGAAACAAAATCCTCCTGAGCCAAATGTGGCCCAGATAACAAAACAATCTTGTATTTACTTGCTTTCCTTCCATTCTACCGTCTGTGCATGCAATATTGAGTTACACACCCTTACACATCAAGTGAAAAAGTTATAGGTGTGTTTGATTTGTTTTTCCAGTGAAAAGATAGAATAAACTAAAGGTTTCGAACAAATGAAAGCAAAGTGTTCTGAGCTTTACATTTATCCACAACTGCTGCATGAAATATGGACCAATTTCACACAGAGATTATTTTAATCCTTTTTCAGGGATCAGCACTACATCTCTGACAAGGTAATACGTACACATTTGTTCTCTGTGTCAACAGACACCAAAATAATAAGGTCAAAGTCAAGGTCCTCTGCTCAGGCCCCCAACATTCCAGCTTTGTGCTTCAGAGGACGATTCAGAATCCCTGTGGACATGAGGGTTAGGGCAGGGAGGGCTGAAAGTCACTATGGATTAACACCCAACAATGTAAATGCTCCTGCAGCTGGAAGCGTGTTGGAATGAAGCAGCTTACATCCCTGAACAGCAATACTTAAATACACACCCCAAGTAC
Organism: Apogonichthyoides opercularis; assembly: GCA_029814545.1. NCBI lineage: Eukaryota > Metazoa > Chordata > Actinopteri > Kurtiformes > Apogonidae > Apogonichthyoides > Apogonichthyoides opercularis. The sequence goes on from JAPTGW010000005.1 coordinate 18,489,621, forward strand.
AGCATTCTTGTAAGGTTAGATAGCCCTGCCTCTAGTTTTCCTGTGCCTGTAGGATAACAGCATTATCAAGGCTGGTTAAAGTCTATAAAAAAAAAAAAAAGCAGTGACCCAACAATTCCAGAGATTCTGGTCAAATTAACAGGATTTGTGGAAATGTCACATTGCAGTTTCTTGTGGTTTATGCCAAATACACAAGCTACAGTCTCACACACAGCAGTCAAGTTATTTTTTTTGTTAGCAGTTCTCAGAGATCAGGAAGGAAAAGCACAACACAATGAAACGTCAGGCAAGCAGTATCTTGACACACATGAATGCACTAAAAAATGTGCTTCCTGATGCTGACATGATGTTTCATCTTCCTGTGTTCTTATCTGCCATATATTACTTCTGCAAAATACTTGACTTTCTTGTATTTTTGATGATTGTGTAAATCTTTCCATCTATCCTAGTCAATCACATTAAAAGTAGACACAAGCAGAATAAAGTTAAACATTAACTTTGTGCTGTCACTGAAGAATAAGGAAGAATTCTTCTTTAGAATCTGTATTATGATTACAAAAGGGAAAGTCAAAGAAGTGGGCAGCAAGGACAAGCACTAAAATCTTAAGGGACTAACTTCTCAGGTTGTGATGCCATCTTGACAAAGTACCGCAGCATGTCCAAAGTCACTGAGGGTCACTTCTATAATAAAGTTAGCAGATGCCATAGGCATACAAAAATACTTCAGCTGCAGAGGTTTACAGTTGTCTTCAGCCAATGGTGATGCATTCTAGTTTTACTTCATGTGTGCCTGTTTACGTTTTCTTTTGACTAAAGGTTATGAAGAAATATTAGCCCCCCTCCCTCAAAGCTTCTCTCTCTAGGAGGTCTACGCCATTTGTCAGAGGCAGGATGTATTGAGCTGCAGCTCTGCAGTCCTTCTGCTGCCTCTGGCTTTTCCTCACACAACCCCTCCATTAGTGGGTCAGCTGAGTGCTGCTGGAGACACAGACAAAAATCAAGCTCTACAGCTGTACGCTGGCTAAGACCCATTATAAATGGACAAAAGCCGACTGAGGCAGGAAGGGAGGGAGAGAATGTGGGAAAAATAGAGCAAAATGCAGCCAATAATTAAGGCAGCATTAGTCAACTTGAATACCAGGGCCAGGCAACACAAAGGAAAAGTCAGTCCCTTTCAGTAAGTAACACAGTGCTAACAGTGTAAAAAACCTTGAAAGGTTCAGCTGAGTAAAATAACACTCTAGGCAGTCTTTTTAACTTATCAGTTCCAACATACACATCTTTGAAAAGGTCCAAATGGTCATCTCAAACCTGGAGACAGGAGGGCTTCTGGGACCAAACAAGTCTCATCTCAGGGACTAACAATATTCATCTTGTTGACATCTACCTAGTAAACGAAATGACAGTTACCAATTGGATAAGCTGATGTTTATTTGTTACGTTATATTAAAACTTTTTTAGATTTTTTTATGTGAATCAAGTCACACTCATTCAGAGAGAGTGTGATGAAGGACCAAAAGACTAAAGTGGTTGGTGGATCCTACTCATCTCATCTGAGATCTAGAACACCCCATTAAGGAAAGCATCACTCACCACAGGAACCAACATGTTCTGTATCTACAAGTATAGACATTACCCACTTGAATGGGTCTTAGCAAACGAGGCACACTGAGGAACAAATGTCTTTCCTAAAGTAGTGTTCTGCTTATGCTTTATGAGGCATTTTCTGATTCTTGTCACTGCAACAATCTCAAGTAGATAGGAAATGAGCTTGTCTGAGTTTGAGGATGAGGGTGGGGTAATGATCTGATAAGATTAACTTCAGAATCATTTAGCTTTTTGTGGAAAAAGATACTTTTATATTTAACAGATGAGGGAATAATTGAATATGATGAAATTAATTAAGGACTCAGGGAAAAAAAACTTTAATGAATTTGTACATGACAAGAAACCAATCAAACCTACTCTATCATGATGATATATCCATATTAAAACCTTTTACTGCATTTCTAACTCAGCTCCCGTGCTTACATTGTCCCTTATACAACCCATGTAATTGCGCTGTAGTTTTAAGGACTCTCATCCAGAATGGCATTATAGCACAAAAACCAGCAGGTCCTCTCTTCAGCTGCATCTTTTGCTAAGACAGCTAATGGCTAATTTAATTACAAATAATTATATTAGCTGTGGACTTCTTAGTGTAAAGCAGCCTTATTAATTCTGAGTTTTTCTTCATTTGAACCATGATTCATCAATCATACAGACCAGGTTCAAATCTACACAAATATTCAGTCAGATCTCTGGTCACAGGAGAATGTGTAAGAGCTTCTGTTTCCAAGTGTTGACGTACAAATGCATAAGTGTGTCGTCTACATTGTCTGATGGCAGTCAGATTCTGTAATTACACCGGCCGTCTCAGAGTGACACAGTGCTGCAGTGTCAGCTTACAAATGGCACAGGGCCAGACTTTGAATCAAACCCAGAGCTGCAGCAGGGCTCACAGGTCATGAACCTGCTCTGTGGTCTTCATCATCTCAATCCTCTTTACAAACTACACTGAAATTACCTCTTCAACATGACTTTCTTTTTTTAAACTTCCTATTGAATTGGTCACAAAACATGCTCAGGTAGGCCCACAGTAGAAATTCCAAAAAATAGTCAAACTCCATCAGCAAAAAGACATGTTATTGAGGATCCAATTGAGGTAGTCATCATCACTATGGCTGACAGAAGGCCCATGCTCTCAGCAGTCTGACAATCCCCTCCACTGTATGTAGATATGCAGTGATGATGCAGACCTTAATTGGTGTGGCAGTTACAGCCACTGATCAGAGACACAAATGGGCTGGGGCACAGCTGCCCTGTCACTTAACTTGCAGACTCATTTTCCTAATGGGGAAAGAGGCATGGATCATGTATCACTGGAGCTCAGCAAGCCTTTCCTCATTGCCACCTTCATTGCCGTGTACAACATGCGTTCACTTCTGGGTAGGGCTGTGCGATTAATCGATTTTAAATTGAAATCTGATTTTTTTTTTTTTGATTAGGATGATTTTTAAAAAAGGGTAACCATCAAATTGATTTCATCTCTCTTGTGTCTCCGGGCCGCACACCTCTGGGCTGCCATAGGCTCTTCCTCCTAACTGTGAGAGCGGTCTTTCACAGAATTACGTGTAATAACCTCAGACTTTAAATCTGTGATGGCATCACAGAATTGCCGAAAATTCCGTGATGGGCCCACAGAAGTGATACCAATGTAAGCTGTGGTTCACACACAGATCCCCCAATTCAAATATAACTGCATGTGGATCACTCATCTCACGTTGTCCACG
>JAPTGW010000005.1:18567491-18582276 GCA_029814545.1 Apogonichthyoides opercularis
CCTGACAGTCATTATCAGGCTTCTGCAGAGCTTGATGATCGGCTCATCATTTGAATTAGGTGTGTTGGAAGAAGGAAATATCTAAAACATGCAGGACAGTGGCTCTCGAGGACCAGGATTGCTGACCCCTGCACTAGTGGCTCAATGTGCATGTAAAGTAACAAACTTTAAGATCAAATAAAAAAAAAAATAAAAAAAAAAGGGAAACAATATTAAGTCTTCCAAAGGCTGATCTTGGACCTGCCTTTTTTAATGTGGGGGTGTTTTGCTTTCATTCATTTGAATTGACATTTGATTTTGTTCATCTTGGATCGTTTATATTATAGTTTTTGCTATGGTTGAATCTTATACCATTATTGTCTACTGCTGTTTTTTATGCGTTATCTAAATTTTGTTACGTGAAGCACTATGGGCTGCATCTCTGTTTGATAAGATACTATATAAATGAAAGTAAGTCAAGCATTCTGTAAACAAGTTGAGTAAGTACTTATCATCAGTGAATCGATCTATTGATGAATACTGTGTGCAGCTGTAGTGTTGGTAACAACGGCTCGCTATAATTTCCTATTTTAACTACAGGGAAAACCACAGAGGTAAAATCCAACAAATTAATATAGCATCTTAACAAAAATAACAAAACCTTAGCTTTACCACATAAATAATCTGGATATGTGGTTTCCTGTGGAGTTGCTCTGCTCCTTGTTTACCTGCTTCATGAATAAAAGAATTTACAGGAAAAAAAATTCAAAGCCTTATTGTGACCATTGTCTCCCAGGAGTGTGTGAAGTCTCTGATCTTAATGAGCTTAACGTCTGACTATGTTTTCCTGGTTAAATCCCAAACATACTCTTAGGAGATGTCTTTAATCACACTGAAAAAGAATGTTTAATATGCTGGCATCTTCTCTTAGCCATACTTATTTCCACACATATTTGTGACATATGCAGCCATGATACTGTAAATGCAGACTGGGTGGCACTGATGCTTTTTTCACCTCAAGCACCCACAGCTTGTCATGTCACAGGAAATCAATGCAAACAGATGTGACACTGCACCCCAGAGTATTGTTGTGTAGTGGAGCTAAGCCATATCCAGTTCTGGAATAATGAGAGAAATATAGCATGTAAATAAGGCTGCCGTTCTCTCCACGGGCCAACAGGCGGCTTTTTAGACAGGAGTGCTCACTTCGACCTTCTGAAGCTCTGCTGCGAGTGAAGACCCTGGACAGATGGCAAGAGCGCTTCACTCTTAGCAATCTGCACAGATGGGAGGAGTGTGCATTTCTGTTAGTGTGTGTTGAGAGACTGAAGATTTTGGAGAGAGTGGCTGGAAACTTTTAACCTCTACTGTGTGTTTTACGAGAGAGCATGTAAGGCATCCATGAGTTACATTTATGTCTTTTTAAGACAATGATCAAAGATTTCAAGCCACATTTCAGCTTAACTTTGTCAATGAATATGATAGACACGAAATCTAAATCAAATGACCATATTTAATTTGTACCCAAATGAGATGAAAGTGACAAAGGGCAAAAAAGAAAGTTGAAAGAAAAAAAAAAAGAGGGGAAGAAATGGTCAAAAAAAGAAGTTGTGCCAAAATACAACAGCCAGAAACAAGCCTAAAACACTCACAAAAATAGTGATAAAACTAACAAAAGCATTTACAAAAATAAAAGTCCTTCAATAATAGGGATGCCATTGTCAGTGAGGTTTGACTACACAGTCTTTGTCAGGGCATAATGCAAAAGACAAGCATTTTTTTTTTTTTTTTTTTACTGTAGACACACTGAAGAGAACCTACTCCCTCTGTATATGTAAAGGCTCATTCTACAGTAATAAAAACAAGACTACTGCTATTTTGAGATTGTTATACCCTGATAAAAACATCTAAATTAATATATATTCTAAATGAAATACAAACTATATCCCATTTATGCAGTTAGATCCTGTAAATCCAACTCACTTAACAATTAAGTTCTAACCTTATATTTAAACACTTTAAGACTAAACTCTGATAACTGGATTATAGAGCCAATACCTCTAGTACCAGATCAAACTATATTTACTCCTTCCTTTGTTATCTCTCCTATATGTCACAGTTTGGTTTGAAGCTGTCTCCTCCCTCACATTGCCACACCTCATCAGCTACAAATAGTTTCACCTGGGGCCTACAACTGCCGTCCTCTCCCTCATCAGTAACCACCCTCTGCACCTGTTGTTCACAGGTGTGCCCAATCAGCTGGCCTGCATATATGCAGCTGTGGTTCATCTGCTCAGTGCCAGGTTGTCCTAGCTTCATGCCTGACTCTCCAGCGCTCTGTTCCTGCTTGGTTTCTTGGTTCTGACTCCATCTGATTCTGTTCAGGTTTCTTGGTCTCTGCTCCGGTACGCCTTCCATCCCTGACTACAAGATCTGCTTGTGATGGTGTGGTGCTTACTGGTCCTGGCTTCCCTGAACCCAGGTGTTTCTATCCACATCAGAGTTTTCTGCATCGCCTCAGTGAGGGATCCGCCTGCCTTGTAGTGCCGCATTATGCAATAATGGTGCAATATGTAATAATTTTTCAAGTCATTATGTAATAACGCTGCATTTTGTAATACAATTATTTAACACATTTTGTAATGAATTTATTATGTATTATAATGAATAGTTACATTTGATTTAGGTTTGACAAACGTTTTTTTTTTACAATGAATTCTAATTAAGTTGGAATGCTTAGTGTTGTTCCGCTGGTATGATGGTTTTTCCAATCAAGGCATCAATCTTGATGATTTATTACATAATGCACCAAATTATTACATTTCCTTTAAAAAAAAAGTGCTGCACCTGCATTTTGTAATAACTGTTGTAATATGTTATTACAAAATGCGCTCAAGAATTGCATTATAAAATGTAGCATTACATTACATAATAATGAGGTGAAAAAGTATCTTGCATCTATTACATAATGTGGTGCTACATGCCTTCTCCGTGGTTCTGACTCTTCAAACTCCTGCTGATCCTGAACATTGCACCTGCCCTCCTGAGCTCTCCCATAGCTTGATCGTTACCTGTGTAATATTTCAATAAAACTTTTGGAACTGTTTATCTAAGTGTGTTGCATTTTCATCCTGTACACCACCCATTTCACTATAATCTGAATCTTTGATCATATTCTTTCTGCTCGTTGGCTTTCAGCTCACTGACAGACACAGGCAGCCTAATAAAGAATCAAAATGGCAATCAATCTATTCAGAGGACGCTGCTGACCTTTGTGGGTGAGTCTCAGTGGCGTCTGTGGCGCCAGGCAGTTGGCATTATGATTGGTATGTGACATTACACAACAAAAAGTGGAAAACGTCAGAACTACAAACTGTTTCACTGTGGTTTTGGCTGTGAACGTCTGCAGTTTGTTACATCAGCCCACGACAAATCAAGGACAGGTAAACTCAAGGAGGGGAATTGTCTCACTGTTTACAACAAGCTTACAGAGACAGATCTCATCTAGTGGCTTGATGAGGATGTGCTGTTGCTGTTTTGAGATTTAATTAAAATCTAATGTTTTAATCTTCGACGTCAGTGCTTTGGTTGAGTCATTGCTGGCAGATGCACAACTCAACAATTAAATAAGAAAGCAAGCTCATTTTACAGGAAGATCACATCAGGTTTACACACAACTAAAGTCCTGTCATTTGCACTGTAAAAAAGACATGATGGTAAGTGCAACCTCTCTTTCAAAGGCATCGTCATTACAAGTGAGCTGTCTCAGAGTTTCTACTCGTTTTGAGGACGGCAAGACAAATGTTACTACACACTGTCTTCACAATCTACAATATGCCACACACTCACAGATCATAAGAACAGTTTGCTACTGGTTGATTCTGCAAATAACAACCCTATGTGTGACTCACAGCAAAGTGCAGTGCATAATTATGATTATCAGAGGGCCACACATTCTGAAAAACAGTGGGGAGAAAGCACTTCAGAGCCATTTGCTGTGTTTTGTGGAAGAGCTGTGTAGAAAGGGCTACTACTTTTGACATGCTTTAATTTTAGGTGCATTTATTCAGAGCTGAGAGGAGAAGGTAGGGTCTGTCATACATGTAAATCTGACAAAAACAAAAACAGGCTTTGAAAATAACTGAGCACTGTGCATGAACTTCAGTGAAGCAAAATGTATCAATCACTTGGCCTGTGTAGGGCAGAGCGATGGGGTGAAACAACATTTTGCCCAACACCAGTAAAACAAAAGACTAAAAGCCCTTTTTCAACAGTGTGATGCTAAAATGTGGCGCAGCAACACAGAAAATCTAGTTGCAAACCTCTGCATGACGGCTATGCACAATGGGTACAGTGTGAATTTCCACGTTGCCCTATTCCATTTTTGCCCCCCCAAAAAAGTCATATTTTTGGGATGGCCACGGAGCATTTTGAAGCCCTGTTGTGGTCATTTTCCCTACACATCAATAAGAGAAAACACATCAACAACTGAGAAACAGGCAGTGTGCTTGAGGTGAGCATTTTCCATTGCCATTTCTCTCCAAAATGGGTGATCATTATTTGGGATTATTTTTTTAAACAACCTTTTGCTATTCACAATATTATTCCCATCGTTGTGGTACTTGGTAATGTCATGCCTCTGGGATGCTTGACTCATTGCCAAACGCACACAAATAGTGCACACAAACAGTCCAGGTTGTGTGTGTTAGCCATAGTCAACGCAGGGTTGCATACAACAATTAATAGTATATGTTGGATCAAAGGATTTCACTGGTCAAATGTATTTTTCTGCAGGTGAAAACTGACTGATATTGAGATTCATCTGAACATTTTTTCTTCAGTACAAGGTTTCTGCAGGGGTTTGCAAGCTACAAAACCAGTTTTCAGAAATTTCTCTGCAAATTTTTCAACGTAAAATCCCTGCTCAGCGTGAAATGGCTTCAGGAAGGGCACTAGACAGGAGGCTGGTATCAGTCAGCCTTGTGCACTAAAGAACTGTATGAGAGGTTTCTGTGGTACTTGCATTAGAGTGAACACACACAGACACATTTGGCTACAACAGCAAAAGATGGTGAAGATCAACTCAAGCAGATAGAAGGACAAATACAGAGTCAAAGTGGAAAGATTAATGTGCTGCTGCTGAACCGTCCCTACCTGCAGCCACTCATCTAATCTTACCTGTTCCCCCTCGCTGAACCACCAGGCTGGTCTCGGCTCCCACAGCGCACTCTTTGAGCAGCTCCACCACCTGTGTGTGTGTGAATCCCTGCACTGGCTGCTTGTTTATCTCCACTATCAGATCTCCCTCGAAGAGGCCCGGGCAGCCCTGAGGCTCCAGGACCTGCTTCACTCGTTGGCCTGTGGCGCTGTCCGCGATTGTGAATCCAAACCCATCCATGCCCTTCACCATAGTGAGCGACAACAGCTCGCCCTGGGTTGCCCCTGATGACGCCATGGAGACGCTGTCAGGGGGCGTAGTTCCAGTGGTAGGAGGAAGTGAGCCATCTAAATGGGTATCGCCAGGATGAGGGGTGAGCAGCTGTTGCTGGGCGTTGACCTGCTCTTGAGTGGGGTCTGTGACGAAGCGGGCCGTACGAGAGATATAGTCCAGGTAGTTGTCGTAACCCGTCCTGCCATTGACCATGATCGGCCGCTGGTCCATGATGCCCAGTGGGGAGATAATGGTGGTGGTGTTATTGTTGGTGTTGGCGGCGTCCTCTGGATCGTATGGCAAAGGGTATCCACGACACAAAACCAGAGTGACGCTTTGACCGATGGGCACCGACTGGAAGAGTTTGACCACATCAGCGTGGGTGGTACCAAGGACACACACATCATTGATGTAGACAATTACATCACCTGAAGAGGAGAGAAAAGACACAGAGAAACATGAGAGGCAGTGTAGGTACAGCTGGAGAGAGTGAAAGTGAAGCCAGAACTTCCAGATTTTATTACAAAAGTCTGAAAACTCAATCAAAATCACACAGACATTTGTAATCATTTGTTCCTAATAGCCCAGCTGTATCATATAGTGAGTTGCACTATCTTTAATGCTTAGCAGTTTGTGTTGCAGGTATTTCACTCCATTGTCTAAACTGGAAAAGGAACTTAAAGAAAAATAGATTAAACAATCTTGATAATTGAATATTTTGGTCTTCAGTTTCCTTCAGTGAATGCTTCTTGGCACTGACCTCTGACCAGATTCGACTTGTAGGTAAAGACTACAACAAAAAAGAAAGACAGAAAAGGAAGAAGACAAAAGAAAATTTACACTACAGGAGAGTTTAGCGATAACATAGGTAAAGGGAAAAACATAATATCACACAAGTGTATAACACTGTTATGGAATGTATATTTTATCAATACCACAAAACAATAGATGCCGAAGGCTTTAACTGCATTAAATAAAAAAATGATTAAAATATTAACTACTCTTGCAAAGTGATGCACCTACTGACTATGATAGTGTGATATTTGTATATGGTCATCAATCCCAGGTACAGAAAGACTGATGAAAGAAATGCTTAATGATATATTGCAAAAAGGACACATTTGCAAGATATTAATAAATATTACAAATTACAAAAACTCGTGCTACAGCATCTGCTCATTGTATGATTAAAGGCTCTGGCTTCCTTGTAAAGTACAGCCCTGGTATCTTCCTACATTTCCCTTCCAGCCATAAACCACTTCTACAGATAAACATGACCAAAGATAATGTCTTATCTGCCTTTCATGGGTAAAATAGTACAGATGACAAGTGGCTAAAATGTTTGCCTTTTATGGGACCAAGTGCTTTTATTTGCTGACTGCAACACACTACACTCTAGATAAAAAGTAGCTGACAATTAAATGTTCTCAAACAAAAGTGCTCCACATCCACACTTATCTTTGCCTCATCCAAATTACTAAATATAGTGTGTTGAGCTCCACTGGTGCAGGCACCATGCAGATTTTGAAAACACAATGCACAATCCATATTAAAGTCTGACAAACACCATTACCTGGGTTGATAATGAAAACTATTATTTTCTAATTGCAATAATTGCTAGGTTCTTTTGAGTGAGGGCAGGGGTGTCTGTGAGTGTGTATTGAAGAGTGAGATGGTGAAAAGCAAAGATGCTTCATGATTAATAAACAAAGCATGTGCTCAGTGATTGGCTCTCACCTCACCAACCCTAAGCTGCATCCTATTCAATTCTCCTGAAATAAGAATAGGAGATTATAAAAGCACTAATGGCTTGATCAATGACACTTTTACTGAAACAACATGGCAATTTATATTGATTTTCTGGATTGGATGTTGCAGCTGAGGACTGTTAACCATTAAGCAGCTCACGTAACTGCAGGACATAAGTAAGACGTTCACACTCTTACTGTAAACTGTTTTGGGTAGCAGTCGAGCAGTGGCTTTTCAAGTTTTCACACTCCACCAGTATTGACAAAGTGGGCTCACACCTTGAGGCAACATGACGTGAGAGACTTTTTAATTAATCTGGGTAAACGTGGACGACATTTGCCTTGAGAGCTGGTGTCACAATCAATAGCGGAGCACAGCAGCAGAAAACAAATGATAGAGTCATGACCTCAAATCACCCTCACTATGCTCACAGATCTCATTCTTTATGAACAGAGAGGAACAGCAGCAAGACAGAGAGCATCAAGTTATTTTACAGACACAGGAAATGCCTGTGCTGCATAGTCCCACGCTGCACCATAACTCAAACCTCTAACTATGTGACCATGCAGACAGCTTTTGAATATATATGATTGAGTTTTGAAGCATCATTATGTTCCTATCCCAGTTCTGTTTTTCTTTCCATGGCAGGATGTATCCAACATTAAGGTGCATTGTCATCAACTTATTTGAGTTTGGACACAGTAATAATATTACATAAACCAAAGAGCCCAGATAGACCAATAAAAATGCAACTTTTCCACTCCTGGTATCAGTGTGGCTTAACTTGACTTGACATGGCATAACTAGGCTCAGTTTGGCCGCTAGTACGCAACATTTCTCCTGCAGGCATAGTACTCAGTGTGGCTAGTTATCAGTGATGCAGTGTAAACTATTGTGTTGTCCTCAGCATGATGGTAGTTATGAGCAATATAAGAATGGAAGAGAATGAAACTTAAATCTGTGAGTTATAATTTCTAAAATGACACATTATATTAATATTTTTCCAGGAAAAACTATGCTTGTTTAGACTTCACATCTGTGGTCGATTTATCGAGATGCAGCTGGCTTGAACATTTGCTCCAGTGTTTTCAGAGATTTCTCACTAACTTAGTGTGGTATTCCAAAGTGCAGCCGGATAACACACATACATACTGATGTAGTGACAATTCTGAATGGATAAATCCATAATTAGCTTGCTTTTGCCTGCTTGGAACCTTTGGTGAAGGTGGGACTAGAAATAATATATGATCTGATTGTAAATGTCAAAAAAGTTGTGCCGAGTCAAGGCAAGTGGAGCTGACACCAGTTGTGGAAAATGGTCAAAGCTGTGCCTTTTGCATTTTATGTGGCAGCAATAGGAGAGGTTTGGAAAGTATTCTGCTGTTTGCAACAAGCTATTTTACAGCTAGACAACACTAAATAATCACATCAAACCTTTAAGAAAGATTGAAAATTGACAGAGATTGACACAAGAGAGAGCTTAGTCTGGATCTGTTTTTACCTTCTCCTGTTGTCAAGTTACTTTAACAAGAAAAAACATGTATGCTGATATCATAACCTATTGACACCCGCTTTGAAAACAATCTATCTGTAAATTCTCTGCTGCTCCTTGTAGCAGCAGGAATCCAAGATAAATATATTCCAAAATTTTGGTAAGAAAGGTACTGTGTGCATGACTACAAACTGCTCAAGATTCTTACAAAATATGTAACTGAATTGAATTCTATAAACTCACGATTCTAGACAAACATACGCATTGAAATTCTGACATCAACACAAAAAAACAGCAAAACACAGCCCTCCCTCTATTTACCACAAATCCTCCTGCAACACACTGACCTTCCAACTCACTCTAAACACACATTCATGGCAAGACCCACACCCACAGGCACTTCACCTTTTACACCACCATCCTTGCTTATTCTTTATTATATATTCATCTCTTCTTAGTGTGGAGTGCAGCCTGTTGACATAATAGGAGGTCTCTGTGGCCCTGCAGAGACAAGGCCGTGATAACGGTGCTGTTTAAAGTCTCAGCGGGGTGCAACCATTTGTGAGACGCCGCCATCATTTCAATGTGTTTGTATCGTCGAAGGTCAGGCCAAAGAGAGTGGCATGTACTCCAAAACTCATTACAGCTGCGTCATACTTGCAAGAGTAATTATAAAGAGATTTGTTTGGCCTCATCTTAAGATTTTTCTCCTTTAAGTGTTTTTAATTAAAAATTCTCACAATGCCAGTGTTTATCACCTCTTCTCTGCAGAACAAAAACAATACTGATTGTTCAATGTCCTATTTCAACATAGACCATGAATTGAAAAAGATAACTTTTTTTATTTTTAGCATAGTATCATCTATTATAGCTATAGTGAACATTTAAAAGTTAGTTTCAGTGCGTTTGTGTTTAAAATGAATCAGATGAAAGTATTACAATTCAGTCAAAGACAACATATTTGACTATTATCTAATCTGATCTAAAATGCTACAACTAGTTTAATTACACAGTAACTGTCAATGGATAACAGAAAACAGGTTTTGTCTAGTGTCCTCTGAATCAGGCACTAGCTGTTATAAAATTGACTCTACCTTATGAATTTCATCAGAAAACACAAAGTAAATGCATTTACGTAATTAGAAATAAAGAGCTGAGGGCTGACATCAAGGGGGATGTCAGAAAAAGATGGAGACCAGTTGTACAGAAGACGCAAAATGAGTGTCAGGGGTTTCTTTGGTATTTCTGGATAAAGCAAAAATTAAACTATTAAATGAAAACAGGAGAAAGGATTGGTAAACACAAAATGTTTTATGTCTAATAATGTAAGGATAAGCTTTATTTGTAATCAGAGGAAATCCTTTGGGCTCATGCACCCATACATTCAAATCCCCAACACATTTATGACCCAGTCTTATAGACTGTTTAATAAAGCAAAGTCTCTGTTATTTTAGCATAAAGGAAGCTCCCTAGCCATCTTACTTTATGTGTGATAAATGACCACTTTATGCACTGTGTTTGCTCCAGCCTCCACAGATAAAAACATCATTGCATACTGAGAGCACTGACAAACCCACTACTCTGTTCTCTTGACCTTTAATACAGCTGGTCTGTCCCAGTGTGTGTGCGTGTTTGCGTGTATCTGATCATACGTGCTGCAGTTCCTCCCCCATGTGGCCACAGCCAGGAGTTATGGAGCTCATAAAGTCCCCTCATGATTAATGAAAGAGCAAAGTGTTGCAGATGGTGCACACACAAATGCACGCACAGACACACAGACACACAATGTACGCTTGACAAGTTGCACCTGCACATTTCCACGTACAAAGACATGCATACAACACATGCACACACCAAATGTGTAGTGCAGTGCATAGTTGTAGTAGTGCAGAGTGTGTGTGTTTATCTGTGAACTGACTTATAGCTATTTCATCACATAAAGGTACATAAAGCCCCCTGTGTACTGCATATACCTATATATCTTTGTGTGTAAATATCTGTACCTCATTTACTTGAATTTGCTTCTGTGAAGGCTACACTGCTCAAAAATGACAAACGTGAGGCTTGAAACCATGTAATCTGTGTATATATTTGGAATGATTAAAAAATTAAACCTTTACAAAAATCCTTGTATTAGTTTTGGCAATTACTGCAAATTCTGAATTTGTTGTTTGCATGCAAGTCAGTTGTTCCAAAACACACACATCATTATGGTGAATGTCTTTTAAGGTGCAAGGCAGGAAACAACAGTAAATTAAGTACAAGTACTGTTACTATGGTGACACTGGAATTACTTCTGCAAAAATCTCCTCAAAATAAAAAAACCCCAAACAAACCAAAAAACGATTTATAAAATGTAATATTGGTAAAAACTGTTTTCATATTGTCTGGTTATATTACAGTGTTGTTTCACATCATTCATAGTCCTACATATATTCTCTATTAAGTCTGACAGTAACTAAGTCCGACAGCAACTAAAAAATGAATCAGTCCCTTAAATGAGACCAAAGAATTTCTTCTTATTCACATTATTGGGCTTTAGATTAATTTATGTCTTGTGCATCAATTTGTTTTTACACTATTTCATCTCTCTGGCATCATTTCCATCTTTACCTTGGATGAGCAACAGGCTCACCATCCTGGCTTATAAAATTACTTCCCAACATTTTGTTAATAGAGACAGATTATATAATTTATCTTTATGTAACACTGGCAATTTAAACATAACATATTGTACCTCAAGATAAACATAGTTAAATAAAATGACATTAAAAGTATCTAAATCTAGAAAACATACTTTATTATGAGAGCAAATGTAATTTGTAAAGTAAGTAAGTGTTCTACCATCCATGAATACAGGCTAAAAATGTGTGTTTGTTTGTATGCTTGGTTTGGCTGGTTCTCAGGCTGTGTTTCATCCATGCCTGAGGCTTACCTGTGGCCATCTTTCCATCTGCTGCAGCAGGTCCATCAGGGATAACGCTCTTAACCTGCAGGAATTCATCAGGTTCGTCCCCTCCGATTATGGTGAAGCCAAAGCCCATGTTGCTCTTTTGGAGTGATGTGGATAAGAAACTGCCTTTCAGCTGAGTGGGATCCCGCGTGAACAGCGGCTTCTCTATAAACAACACAGATATAATAAATGAACCACTTACAAATATCAGTGTGAGGGCTTCAAAGCAAAGACAGGAGGGACCTTTAAAGCTGGTGCAGGGCAGTGCTCGATGGGGGGGGGCACAGGTGAAGCTTGTCCATTAAAGATATGGGTGTAGCTGCAGGAAAACTGGCAGGGTATATATAATATTAACTGCAAAACTTGGAAAGAGGTGGGGCTGTGATGCTGAAAGGTGCAGGTGTGGTTCAATAGGTTTGCTCCCGTGCCAACTAGAAATGCAAAACCTTTCCCTATGAATCTCAAATATACCAAACATTGTCCGTTCCTGTGTCCCATGCTGGGATATGGTGGGCAGAAGGGGTGCAGGTCAATGACGCAATTCTTCAGTCCCAAGGCTACCAGGGAAGCAGCAAACTCAGAAAATGACATGCTGCCAGTCAGGGATAAGATCCAAGAGAAGATGCTCAGGACAGCTAGGAAAGAACTGGGAGATTTCTGCAGGAGGGAGAGCTGGGAGATTTTTGGAGGAAGGGTGTCATTTGAGGAATGAAAGGATCTCAGCCAGCAAGCTTAGTCACACTTAACTAAATCTCCAATCTTTTCACCTCAGAAAGAGACGTGGATAGCGTGCTAGTTTACATCCTTTTGCTGTCACTGGTCCAGACATACACTGAGTGATTACACTCTGTGTCTGCTTATGCCAGGCGATAAGACGTGTCATGGTACACGATCACCACACCAATCCTTCAGCTGCCTCAAGGGGAAAGCTCACTTGCAAGCTAGCATGCTTACAGTAAGTCAAACGAGCGCAGGCAGCCATGAGAACGACAGTCAGCCTTCTTTGCTTCTGCCTTGGCCTACTTACTGACAAAGTGCCACAGGGAGAAGGGGCTACAGACAGGCTGCTCTAGCACCACAGTGCAGGCGGAGGTGGGAAGAGGCTGCTGCTGCTGCTGCTGGTGGGGGCACATATTCATCCGGCGAGTCAGAACACGCCGGAGTGGGGAGACGTTGGCGGAGGAGGATGTGTTGTATGCAGCGGCCCTGCGACCTGTAGTCGGTGAGCGGGAGAGGTCGCCAAGACTGTGGCAGCGCTCAGGCGCAGGGCTGACCTGAGCAAGGAAGGATCTGGGGAGGGTTGCAAAGGGGCTGGCATCTTCCACTGGCACCGAAAAGTTAAAGGGGAAAGTAGGAGGAAAGAGGAGGGAGGAAAGAGAGCCTCACTAGAATGTACACAGAGTGTAACCACAGAGACAGGCTCTCTACTCATAGCTCTGTGCTACTACGTTACTACGGAAACAAACCTCCACTTCACCATCCAGTCCAGACAGTTTTCCTAGCATGTATGTCCTGCTGCTATGAAAACAGTGGTGAGTGAATGGAGCATGAGCACTACAATCAGGTAGCAAGAAACCAGTAATTAAAGAGCAGAACATAAAAAATATTATTTACCCTGACCTTTGAGGTTAAAATTAAACTAATTAGTTCTAAAAACCATGTCACATCTCTTACAAGTGAAGCAGCTTTTATCAGTTTACAGTCTTAGTCCTATCACACTTGAGAATAATTGTCATAATGTTACTCCTGAAACCCAAGAAACAAAGTACATTACTTTTTTAAAAAATCTTTTACGCATTTCTTTGAATTTGTCTGATAGATGGCAGTATAGAGGAGACAGAAAACAGGTGGAGACACAGGAACTGTCATCCTGGAACCAAGGATAATGTAGTTCACGGTCATTGGCCTTATGCTGTTTTAATGTAATTTATTGGTTGTAAGCCAATTGTTGGCTGACAATGACAGTGAATCCCACACAGGTTTCACATGACCTGGAAGCACAACGATTAAGGACACTACCTATGAAATGCACCATGGGTTTGAGCTTTCAGTTCTGTGGCTCATATCCATATGTTTAACATTTTCAGTCATCTCTCTACTGTCCATTATCAAATAAAGAAATAAAATGCACAGGAAAATGTATTGCCTGCATTACATACATGATAAATAGGTTAACCTTCACTGCTGCTATTCAGATCTGTTGTTTCTGTACTTTCATACAGCTGTCATGAAAATGAGAAGGTGTAATACATCTGTACAGAAATTACTTTAAGGAGACAATTAAGCACATATCGAATTTACTGTACACTGTACAAACATATTAAATAATGATAACATTTAAAGGTGTCGTGTTTTAAAACCTTTTAAATTGAACAGGGTGGTCTTACCTCTGTAGATGGTGGGAAGGGGCAGTGAGGACAGACCCTGGCTTTGCATCTGCTGCTGCTGCTGGAGTCTCCTCTTGGCCTCCAGAACTGGGTTCTCAAACTGGGTTCTTCTATTTATATGACTATGATTAAAAAAACAAAAAAACCAAAAAAAAAACAGAACAGACTTCAGATGTCAGATGACAAGCCTGTTACACTTCACACAGCCCCCCTCTCTGCAATGACCAGATCTAAAAATTGTGGTACTAAAGCAGCTATTGCTCTGATGATTAATTAAATGGCCGGTCCCCAGATTATGTAAGAGAGCTGCAGAACGGCTTTGCTGAGTAAAGGGAACAAATGCCTGACATGGAGCTTTCCTTCCTAAATTCGGTTTGTCATATAAGCAGCAGCATGTGAATCAGTGACTGGGAGGAAACCTGCACATGAAGCAGTGATTTCCTTTAACATCCCACGTTGTTCTTAATTTAGTTTGCAAGGGGGAACATAGTCACCGAATACTAAAACTGCAATTTCCCAGTGTGAAATAATTAGTCATCATTAGACACTTCCTTCATTCTTTGAGACGTCTTTATGCACACAGACACACACCACCTTATCATTAATGAACACTCCAGTATCATGGTGCTACTTATCAAAACAGCTTGACTATATTTTTTATATGCTTACATAATGTCAAACTCTGGTGACCTCTTTCATGAAACTCGCATCGAAGTACGAGCATTTCAAATGAAGAAAGCATTTCATACAGCTGTCTGTGACTGGATGTCACTCTGGAGGTTTTCTTGAGGAAA
>JAPTGW010000005.1:19428213-19438643 GCA_029814545.1 Apogonichthyoides opercularis
CCACAGGTGCTGGTCCCATACCACAGGTGAAAATGGCATAACCGCAGCACCAGTGGCACGAAGCCACAGCACCTGGGGCGGCTGCTGCAGAATCCATGCCAGTGCCTCCATATGTGCCTGCTGTCTCTCAGGTGCAGGGGTTGCTGTCATCAAAACTTCACACCTTGGTTGCGGAACGAGAGGTGTGCCTTTTACATAGCATTCCGGAATCATGATTCCACCTTTATCATGGCTCTGGTACTACCTCAAGAGGCGTTACAAAGCCGTGATGAAAGTGGGACCAAATGATCCCACCATTTCATTTACACAGGCGTTGTTCCGGAATAAAGGTGAAATAGTCCCGTAATAGAAGTGCTATGTAAAAGGGGCTATTATTTAGCTTGCTGAGTTATTCTGTTACTGCCTGCTGTGCATTTCACCACACCAGAGGTGTCCAAAGAGATGCTGTTCATTTCAGTAATATCTGTAATAGTACGACACTTTTTTTTAATGTCTAATAGAGCAAGATGATTTGCCTGATCCATTTTCTATCTGTACTAGCCTAATTTTACACACAACCCATCAGGAAAAATAGAAATCTATGGTAAAAGGAGTATTTTGTCAGTACTATAGAGACTCTCAAAATTTTCTCAAATCATGTTTTCAGGGGACTATCTGTTCAACACACGTCTGATCAAGTAGTACCCATTAGTGATCAACAAATCTAACTTTGGTTTGCTCTTTGCTTTGTCTAACACAAATTTCATTAGAAACTGTCTTATTTTTCACAAGATAAAAGGGCAAATTAACTTGTTATCACAAGAAAACAAGCTTTGTTATCTCAAGATCACAAAAAAGTTATTTCATGATCTTGAGATAATGGTAATAAAAAAGAATAATTGCTAAAATCTAGAGCCATTTTCAGCTTTTGTACTCTACATCTTAAATTCTTACTCGGTGCATATAGTTAAAAAACAATCTGAGGCCCTTTGAAGAATGTAAAAGGTTTTATTGAGGTTATTCATTAAAAGTAAGTAATAATAAGCTTACACATCTGAGCCTTTAAAGGGGACCAGAACACAAAATCCATCATGGTTCTACAGTAGCTCAAACTGGGCTTGATTTTCCTCTCCTTTGTTGTGTATGGCAGGTGACATCCAGAGTAAAGGTTACATTATTTTTACTATGACTATGAAGGCAGGAAAGGACCAACCATGGGGCATTTGCATTTTTAGTGCCCATCACAGAGGAGTATTAACTTCATATTGAATCTTGGGGACTATGTCTTACTGTATTCGCCCTTGTAATAATAAACAATATTTTCAGCTAAACAGCTACACTGACTTTGAATCTGTAAATATGAAGTGTGATAAATGACAGTACTCCCAGTGTCTCATACATAATACCCACAAATACATATTTTGCCTGTTTGGTGATCTGATCTCGAGTGGCATGCTCTGAGCACATCTGTTCACACCTAGCATTAGCATGCACCTCCATCAGGGGTCTTGATAGATTTTTGTGACAATGTTGGTGAAAACTGATGGCCATTTGTCATTTTGACAGATTAGATCACTGAGGTTGATGCAGCAGACAGTGTGTTGAAGAGCTGAACAGACTGGAGACCTTGGAGCATGTGACCGCTGCAGGTCACACAACAACACATTTTTTCACTTCCAAATCTTCACATCCTGACGCCTGTTTAGGACCTAGCCCTAAGTTTTCAGTGCTCTGGGAATTCTAATAAAGTCATTTTTTCAAGTGCAGGATGGTCCAATTTGGCTGCAACTGTGCTGGGCCACAAGAAACAGTGCAGTGGGATTTCCTGTGAGTGAGTGTATTAGGAAGTGCCATATTCAGAGACTTTTGCCAACTTCTGTTCACTTCTCTGGAAAATTGTGGGAGTCTTTAGACCTCTGGCTGAAGTGCCGCTGGTAATTCCGATCTCCAGTGTAACAAAACAGCAAAGTTTCAAAATGCAAAACAAAATTAACACTGCCAAGAGCAGTTGTGTGCTGAGGCATTGGCTGATATGAAGCACTGATAACATATCTGGGAGCTGTGCTTATGGATTTAAACTGCCAGGTGTTGATGGTGCTGGCACGTTGAGTTTCACTTACCCAGTGAATGTCAGCTGCGTCGGCAGTCCTCCAGTCTGTCCCAGGACAATTATGTTCAGAAAGTCAAAAGAATGTGGACGTGCATTCCTGAACCCTCCGAATACAGACAGATTGACTGGATGTGGAGTACATTCACAGCATGTCTTAGAGTTGGCCACACATGAATATATTGCACACACACATTTCAGCGGAAATATGATGGAGTTTTTATGTTTGTTTTTTATACACTATATGGTAACAACACTGCAAACAAACAAGAAGCTCAAAACTGATATTAATATCAGAATATACAGCTTTGAAAATGAATGTGTTTATAAAAGTCCAAAATTTTCATAAATGGGATTCGTATAAAGCCTTCAGGTTGTTCTTGCAAAAAATATGAGGTAAAAAACTTGAAATGTCCGCCTTTTAAAAAAATGAATAATTTGAGAATCTGTTTAAATCGACAACAACAAAAAACATTGTTGTAGATAGCAATTAACATAAATATTAATAATGTCTTATGGTGGACATCTCATACTGAAGACTTTTTCTGTCAAATTTCTGCAAAAAATTGTTTTTTTAATACTTTCCAAAGCTATGTATGTATATATCATGTTTACATTTTGTTCAGTTTGAAGCTGAATGTTAGAGGTCGATTTTACACTATTTATTTATTTATTTTTTTATGTGTATATATAAATAATAATGAAAAAAATATGTATTTATTTATACCTGTATATATAAAAGAGTAGCACATTAAAGTGAGAAGTGCAGCATGAATCCAAATTGCTTGTTTTTATATCATTCTGGATGCACATACTACACCATGCTGTTATTAGTTGGAGGTCAAGCCATTCTTTATAAGAAATAAGACATATTTTGTCCTGTTCTGAACATAGTATTTATTGTTAAATTGTCTGTGATTGCAGAGACTTTGGCTGGTGAACATAGACTGAAAGAGAAAGTCTATTCATGAGTTTTGGAACTAGCAGGAATAGAATGCATTTTATATCAAAGCGAGGCAGACATTCGCTTTAGTCCACTCAATAAACTGATAGTGACTGTTGACCTGAAATATTAAACATTTGCATGATTACACCCACATCTACAAATTAGATTTTGTTATTATAGTTTGCACTTTTACTCTTCCAGTCTAAAACCAACCTTTCATAAGTTGTCTGTAAGAACTCTGTAAACAGTCTGGAAGCTGCATGTGAAGTATTAATACATTACTTCATGATACATTTATGATCTGTTATCATGTCAGTATCTGATCATTGGATATAGTTTTACTTAATGTTATCCCATTTCAAACCAACCTCAAATGTTGAAGATTTTAGTTGGAGACATATATCATAAGAAAAAAGTGAACATTGAATGATATCACACTATTTTCCTGCTGAAATCTCCCAGTACGTAGATGAATGGTATTAGCTGAGGAGAAGGGTTTGCTTGGATGAAGTGGAGCAATGTGAGGTGGGATATGATTACAGGCAAGATGTGGGTGGTGGTGTTGCTGGTGGCAGCTGTGGCTCTAATGGTTGTGCTACATTTCTGAGTTTGCCTGTGGACTGAGTCTGTGTGCTGAACACTGGAGTGGGACCTTTGCGGTGCTGCTGACTGCCCAGATCATAGGATTAAAGCAGTTGCGAACTGTTGGACACCTTTAAGTCAGACGAAAGCTCCAATCCTTTTTTCTGGCAATAGGGATTTATATCATTCAGATCCTCCCTGCGGCTAAGATAAAAAAATATATATTAATATAATCTCTCAGAATGGTTACTGACTGAAATCATTCTGAGGTATGCCACCCCAGGAATGTTAATTAACGCTGAGGTCGCCTCAAATCCCTGTCAGGAAAAGCATGGCAAATGTTTGAGTCAGTGAATGTGCTTAATTTGCCTGGAAAGCAGGAGTGGAAGAAGTATTCAGATAAGAATTACTTAAATAAAAGCACTGACATCACAGTGTAAAAATACTGTCCTATGAACATAAAATAATCAGTAAATGTAAAATATTACGAGTATCAGTAAAGTATGAAGAACAGTAGTTATTGTGTCGTCCTTGTCAGTGTTTTATTACTATATATGCTTTACATACTGCTATATTAATAGATATTGTATTTTATTATTTTAGATTTTTAATGTTCAGTTCAATCTACAGCATCATATTCTGTAAGTAAATCATTGTCTGTTTTTATTGTTGCTGTCTCATGAGAACCATTTATCTCAAAAAAGTCAACTTTTCTCAAGCTTAGAAAAACAGACCTGTTTTCAGAAACCTCCAAGGCCGACAAGCAAAGCCAGACAGGTCCCAATGGTAAAATGGCCAAACATACAGACGGAAAATAAATATGTTTACAGCCTGCTAAAATAAACAGTTTTGTTCTTGGTAGTTCATTTGCCCCTCCATGACAACTGGACAGGGGGTGAATTTTTGTACGATTCACGTGTTTAGATAATATTAAGCCAAAACGTTGTTTATAAGGACACACCCACTGTGACTGACAGGGTGGGGGTGACAACCTGCATCAGCTCAACTGCTCAGTCGGACACATGAAGCTTTTGTTTATTGAATAAAACCATAGAGCCTGTTTACATGGATACTAAAACTCTGATCATTATCCTTTCTGGAGCTATGACATTATTGAAATCACCATGTAAACAGTATTATCTGATATGATGTATCAGATAACGGCAGTAATCTGATTATGAGAAACTGGATTAATGCACCCGTATTTCTCCCCAGTACTCTGATGTCTTCATGCATGTATGAGGGGGCTTCAAAAAGTCTGTGGAAAAAGTACATGGCATGACATGGTTTAAATTGCATGGCCCTCAGTTTTACACAGACTTAAAGGCTGGCATTAACACTTGCAGAAGATTACTGAAATAGATGGAGCTTATGTTGAAAAATAAGCAGAACTTAAACTGATTTTTCTATGAATTTTTTCGTAGTTTGATTTTACCATCACTATATACATACGTAAATAAATCCGATAATGGACTGAAACATCGAAACAAGGGTTTTTCAAGTATCACATTTCTGAAGAGCATGTAAATGCATCAGATCTGATTATTACAATTATCTGATTACTCCCAGTTATAGGATTTTTGTGGTCATATAGAGACTCATATACTGAATATAACCAGTGGACAGAACGACGGTAACGTCACTCACTAGTTTCTAAACTTCCATTTCAAAGCCAGTATTTTGTAATTAGTTCATCATCTTTTTTTATTATTATTTTTTTTTACAGTATTTGGATATAAGGGGTTGGACTATGGGAACTTGTATGGTCAGAGATGAGCTAAGTGCCAGCCCACTGATGGTAAAATTCATGGAACACTGCGCAGCAAAGTCATTTTATAGTCTTGTTATAGGACCTATTAAAAACAACTACAGTGGAGCCATCTGTCAGGAAAATATGTGTTTTATTGAATAAACTGAATCTCCGCAAGTCTGACTCTACAGGTAAGGAAGCTATACCAGACTTGTCAATCAAAGTCCACCACAGCAGGCATCAAGGTCTTCTATCTGACCTGAGATCTGATTAATGGAGCAGCACTTTCAAGATGGACAGTCGATCACTTATTAGGGTCCAAACAGAGACCAGACCAGAATGAACCCTGGTAAAGGAATTATTGATTTTATATTTTAAGAAAGAACTTCAGTGTAAGTCTGTGGAATCCAGGGTGTTTTGGAGCCAATCCTAGCAACTGTCAGCTGTATTACAACTTTAAAATACGTCTGCATTGGCTTAATATTAAAGCCAAGGTCCTTTCCTCTTGAATAAAACTTATTTTTCTCCCTTTTTGGAAGCGCTGCCATAATTGTGTTCAAGGAGTTACACAAACAAGACCCTGAGAGGATTCTGTCATGAACTTTCCCAGTATTTAATAACGGTAACTGCGTAACTTAGCTGCATTAGCTAATGTTAGCATAAAGTCGTACTGAGTATGGTTATAGCTGAATTACTGTGTGTCAGTGAGCTCACTAACTAGCTTCAGTAATGGTAATTTGTCTCTTTTTACATTTCATCTGTATGTATTATCTTTGACTGAGTATGGCATTTAATGTTGCACTGTTCAATGCTGTTTTCAGTCATTTTCAGTTTCATCCCTCACTCTTGTCCAACTCTACCTTCTTAATTCAAATACAGACACTTGTTTACGAAAACCACCATCTATCTCAAATGTCTTTAAACTTGAAAATTATAAACCATGAACCAATGGGTGGTATCACTGGGAGTATTCTATAGAGCCTAATCCAAGGAGGGTTTTAAAGAGTTTACTTAGCCTAACAAAGAGAATCAAAAACATTCACAACCAACCCATTTGGAATTACATGGATTTCACTGAATAGGAAAGGGATGAGGAAATGGAACTAAAGCAGTCAGACAAATATATAGAAGTAAATCCAATCCACTTTATTTGTATAGCACATTCAAAAACACAAATAAATGCAAAAGACTCACAAAACAAAAAGACACTAGAAAACAGAACCAAGGCCATGCAATTCCCATGCTGGGTTAAACACCAAGGAATATAAGTGACCTTTAAGATGAGACTTAAAAGTTTCCAGAGAAGGAGCCATTTTAACATGGATGGGTAACTCATTCCAAAGTTTAGGTGCCAGCACCAAGAAAACTCGGTCACCTCTAGTTTTCAGGCTGGTTTTCGGCACACCAAGGAAAAGCTGATCTGCAGACCTCAGTACCCTAGAGGGAGTAAATAATTCTAAGAGGTCACAATAAAAATAATGGATGAGATTTTATAGCGCTTTCCAAGTGCTACAGTACTTCCCAAAGCACTTTTTACATTATTGATCCAATTATTCATTCACTCACACATTCTCCCTCTGGTGGTGGTAAGCTATTTTTGTAGCCACAGTTGCCCTGGGGCAGACTGACGGAAGCATGGCTGCCAATTTGCGCCAAACGGCCCCTCCAACCACCACCAAACATTCATACAAACCGATTAACCTATCAGTGCATGTTGGATGGAAGCCAGAGTACCCGGAGAGAACCCACGCAGACATGGAGAGAACATGCAAACTCCACACAGAAAGGTCCCACCGTCAACTGGTGTTGGAATCAAACCCAGGACCTTCTTGCTGTGAGGCACGAGCGCTAACCACTGCACCACCGTGTCGCCCTAGGTCAGAGATGCCAAGGCAATAAGGGATTTAAAAACAAATAGTAACATTTTTAAATTTATCCTAAAATCAACAGGCAGCCAATGAAGAGAAGCCAGAATAGGAGTGATGTGCTCATATTTACATGCATAGGTAAGAAGTCGAGCAGTCATATTTTTGACTATTTGTACGCATGCAAGGGACCTGTGGTTGTCTCCAGCATACGACGCATTACAGAAGTCTAGCTGATTAAAAGCATGAATCACAGACTCAAAATTGTTAAAAGATAGGACTGGTTTAATTTTAGATAAAAGCCATAAATGATAAAAACTGGACTTAACTACATAATTTATCGAGTTTAAAATCAGTATCCATTTTAAAACCAAGATTGGTAACAACCGGTTTAGCAAATTATTGCAAGGGAGTCAGATCCAGAGGAGAGGCATCAAGGGTCTGACTCGGTCCAAACACAATGACCTATGTCTTATCACCATTTAAATTTAAAAGCTATCCAGTCCTTGATGTCTTTAAGGCAGTTTATTATTGTCCAAATCGTACAAAAACAGCCTCTGAGATGAGAGAGTAGAAGTATACAATGACAGACAATAAAATAATCTTGAAAGAAAACAGGGGGCAGCTCTGGTCTATCTTCAAAGCAGGCTGTGTTTTCAGCCACCATTTTGACCAGGTCATGACTATTAGGTCATTCATCAAACATATTCTGCCCATCACCCACTACTTGATGTGTTGTCCTGGGCTTTTATCTCTCCTAGTAGGAAAATAATATCATACTGGCAAGCATACACATGTACACACATAGAGGACTTGTAGGGGTCAACGGGGGATTGTGCAGCTCCATCCAGCAATCCATATCTCATATTTGCGCCAACATAGAGCCATCTGGGGTGGGGTATTCATCTCCCAGATATGCTCTTAATGTGCACTATCACGTGGCAGAAGCCCTTTGGGTGTCATACCAGTAGAGAAGAACATCCATCTGAGCCCTAAAGAGACCCAGGCCTCCCTCCAATAAATGAAATTAAGAGAAGCCAGAGGGTAACCTGTTCCTCAAGAACAATAGTACATACAGGCTTTTTATTTTCTAGTCAATAAACTGGATATTGACACACTAGATAAGAGATAAAGTCCACCGTGATGCAGGTGATGATTGCATTTAGTCAAAACCGGGCATTCTGCAGGATTCCAGTCTAATAATGGTGCTCTCAGGCTGAGATCTGTGGCTTCAGCCTGCAGCTTATCATGTCATGCCACAGCTGATTTGACACATGGATGGTGACAGGCGACTTTGGCGTGAACTGAACCAAATGACCCACATAGAGATCGCCAATGCATGGTCATCCAGGTCCTGCAGCTGCCTGGTGGAACTTAATTTGATCTAATCATAATGAAGATCCTTTTCTCTTCACTCTTCTTTCACATCAGTCTTGCAGGAGGGGGACAAGTTCCCTCAATATCCCACTTGACCCCCACAGTGAAGATGAAATGAGCATTTGAGGAGATAGAAAAAAAGAAATGTAACACGTAACTCAATTCCTGCAGAAAATGATTGTGAGCAATTCCCTGACAGTATTTCCTGACTGTCTTTATTCCAATTTTTGATAGCAAAGCAGTGAAAAAAAAAAAAACTAATAAAGATTTAGGTCATCACAGACAGCAGATTCATCCGGCTAAAACAAAATTGTCATCACTCTGCTTTGCTGAGCTAGAGTTTAAAGGGAAGGGAGGAAGCCAGGAGGGGAAATGGGTTAGCAAAGAGATAGAGAGAGCAGCTGTGTTGTGGTGTATTGCGCTGTCCCTGTCAGGCTGGGCTTATTGAATTGATGTCACTCCTTTAAACTCCACTGGGTTGGGTCGCAGTGTGCAGGTGTGTGTATGAGTGAAAAATACTGATAACTGTGGTTTTCCTGTGAATCTGGAGGGCCTGGCGACCTTCCAAAGATTCAAGGAGGTTTCTGAGCCTCAGGCTTTCCAGCAGCCACTCCAATAAGATCGAATTTACCTCTGATTCAGTACACATTTGTATTTGGGAAGATGCTGGAGTGTTTATGTGCAGGTCATGCTCCATGCACATTGGTGTGTTGATGTGTGTGTGTGTGTGTTTGTGTCGTTTTAGTCATCCACTTCCGCACACCTTCATATACACATCAAAAAAGGCTAGCAGGGAAAACTATTTTTTACCACATCACACATGCCTTGCAGTGGCTGTGTGAGATTGTTGTCAAATATTTTTTAGCTATTACCGAGAGGAAAAATCAATATGAAACCAGAAAAAAGTACCCGCATAGTCTTTAGTGAAGATCCCTTGCAAGCCCTGGTGAAATTGTGCAATAATCCAATTTATATGGAGCACTCAATTCATGTGTGAAAGAAATGGAACGAACGTGTCCTCTGATGAAATGGATGTGCTTCAGTATTTCTCTTTGACGATGGTGTGGAGCTTTGCTGATCATGAGTCACAAGATGAAGAGGATGAAAATAATGTGTTGATGCGTCGAGGTGTGTTGAATTATTTTATAATAAAAAAGATTAAATATTGATATGGCACAAAGTCTAATTCACTTCTGTTGTCCCTGTCCCTTTGTCTCATGTCACCATTATGACTAAACTAAGAGGTTTATCTTTTTCACACTGTGCACGAACACAGCTACATACTGATCATAATCTTTTCATTACAGCAATTACAAGATTCATCAGACTGTTTGGTATGGTTACAGTCAAAAAAAAAGCAAAGTAGATCATGAGATGTGTTATGTAATGACTGATACTTGGATGGAGCCAAAAAAAAATCAACAAAACTCTTACATCCAAATTAATATAATGCAACAGTTTTGACCTAAAACTGTTGGCAAATTTCTTTTAAGAAGTGGTGCAACATATGAAAAATGCTATGAGAAAAGAAGATCCATCCAGTAAATCCATCCTAGCAAAATACGTGCTTGCAAATTCAGAATGTGAAAAAAGAATAAATGGTCATTTCATAGACTTTTGTCGTATGTTTATGAATATACAGGAAAAGATCAGTCAGAGGGTGAGATGCAGTGTTTGGGAGCTGACATTCTTTAATACATTTGTTGTTTACTGTAAGTGATTTTGCCCTTTGCTAACAGTTGCTTGACGTGCATGTGATGCATGTGCTAAAGAGTCAGTAGTTGTTTTTCCATGGACATATGCACAAAACTTTACCAATATTTA
>JAPTGW010000005.1:19704023-19714376 GCA_029814545.1 Apogonichthyoides opercularis
CTTGGCTGGACAGAGAATGTGCCGCCGCTAAACTGGGGCCCAATTATTAGACCCGGAATGTCTTCCTCTCCTTTTTATGTGTCAATCTATTTGTGTGAAATAACCAGCTGCAATATCTGGTTATGGGAATGTCAGATGTTCTTTTTGTTTATATGGTTTGTCATAACTGTTTCCTTACTTCCCTTTCCCCAGCTATGTTCAGTGGATGTATTTCTCCATGCATTAGACATTAGACCTGACCTGAACATAAAACATGAGCTATCCCCATGTACTGGATAGATGAGACGGTGAATGTACCCGGTTGTGTTTGGATGAACACATTTCCTCTGTCACCTGTAGGCTTGTGTATACCACATATGCTGTGTTAAAGTGCCCTTTCACTGTACTGAGGCCTTCAGTGCTGAGATTGCTACATGTATCATGTTTATTACTGAGCCCACTCTTTCCATTTGTCAAGTTCTTTAACAACACACTCAGGGAATGGGTTGTTGATTCCGAATTTTTTACGTTATGAAATGTGTTCACAAAATAGAATAAGAACTGCATTGTTTTTTGTGTGGGTGCATGTATGAGTGTTGCTCAGTCCCCTGTTTGTCAGGCTTTTTTAGGCTGTTTATCATGTCTTGCTGAGTGTGGGAGGATTTGGTACAATACAAATAGCTCTGTGCATGACAGACCAAGAGCATCTATTCGCCGCTTCTTGTCGATAAGGTGCAATTTACAATGCGCTGAGTAGGTCGGCACTGGCGCTCAGTGCAGATTTCAGAGGCAAAACAAAATTGCATTCAGCCCTCTTAGGTTACCCTTCAACACCTGCTAAACAAAGCCATGAGGCACAGGCCTGAAATGTGAAGAAAAGTTCCACTTAAAAATACCCTGCTGCATTATTTGCAAACTGCATCAACAAAAGTATCAGTGTGAAAACAATCTTCCTCAGCACAATAAATTCTGAGTGGATGAGCAAGCATGCTTAGATTAGCACTGTAGTGTCCAGCTCCACTGAGCAGGTTCTGTACTCTGCAGGTGCATTTGTATGAGCATGATGCACTTGCATTTGCACTTGGAGAACACATAATGCAGAACTCAAATATCTGAAATAAATCAAAAGTTTGGAAAAGTTTAACCAAACCCTATAGTCATCTCCAAAATAATTTGGTTCTGGAGAATAATAGACAGTTTTTTTTATAGCTCAGTTAATAACAATAGGAAAGAAGAAAAATATATAATAAATAGACTGAATCATAACTGACTTGACAAAAATATGTAGCTGTTTTTTTTACTAGAGGATGATTTAAGAGTAGGATTAGTGCAGGTGTAGGACAAGAGAAATGTTAACATTGGGATTAGGGATTTGGAATGAATGTAGTCAGTGAATGCGTCATAGGTTTAGTAATACAAAGCCTGTCTGTATGTGTGTGTCTCTGAGCATAGCTATAGTTGTCTGCTCTGCTCTTTGGCAGCACAAAGATGAATGATAAACCGTTGCCCTTTTCAACACTCTGCTGTACTATCCTAGCTGGACTTGGAGATAAAATGTGTATGAGTACTCTCTTCTATAGCGCATGTACTATAGACACACAGTCCTGTGCATACACACAGACTCACAGCAGCACAGCACTGTTACTGCAGTGATTTGATTAAAAAAAAAAAAAAAACAGTATGCAGTGGTGAGAAAGTGATGTGATTATATATCAGAGGGAGCAAATGAATGTGTATTATAATGTGTGACTGTGTGTGTTCATACAAGATCTCCTCTGTTCCTGCCCTCAGACACGAGCTATTGGAGGAGGCCAGGAGAAAAGGTTTACCTTTCGCCCAGTGGGACGGTCCTACTGTTGTAGCCTGGCTGGAGGTGAGCAGGCAGCTTTTTCACATATTCTTCAACATTTTGTTCTCTTTGGGTTCTTAGAAAAGAGTTTACTATTTATTCACTACACACAGAAACATGCATAAATGGAATGTGTTCTTTTAAAGTGATGAATAGTAGGCCTATTTGTATTTTTTGCATTGGTCTGACTACATAAGGCATTTAATCATGCACAGTTATGTGTTATTATTAGCACTGCTGTTTTTCTCAAGTCCATAATTAGAAAAAAAATTGTCAAATTGTGATGAATCATAGCAGTGAATCATTTTCTATGACCCCTGCCTTTTACAGTAACTCACATTGCAATACACAGTAGAAACATAAAATCACTACTGCCCCCTAATGTTAAGTGGATGATCTGCAGTCAGTTAATAATCCAGTAATGTTGCAGTTAGGGCAAGAGTCCATTGTGTTATCAGGACTTTGCTAGTGATATTTTTTCATTTTTCATTTCTCAATTTTAACCAGTTTCAACAGGCAAAAATCGACTATTCTTTTAGTGGACAATGATACAGTGTTTTCTGCCAAATTGCATACATGAAAAGTACTATGAGACAGCATGCATAGACCTTGCCTTGACTAGTAACATGCCATTTATTCAGTTTATGGAATTTAATCAAATAAGTAGTGATTGTAATGTTTAGAATGGAAAGCAAGTAAATAAATGAAAGCTCTAAACTGATACGTGTGCTCAGATATTATAAAGTGTGCTGTCTCCTCTGTTTGATAAAGCTGTGGTTGGGAATGCCAGCCTGGTACGTGGCTGCATGTCGTGCAAATGTGAAGAGTGGAGCCATCATGTCAGCGTTATCTGACACCGAGATCCAGAGAGAAATCGGGATCAGTAACCCTCTGCACAGGCTCAAACTTCGACTGGCCATTCAGGAAATGGTTTCCCTCACCAGCCCCTCGGCCCCGCCCACCTCCAGAACCGTGAGTTATACAAAAATGTGGGGGTATACATTCAGATGGGAATTTTAGTTGTGTAGATGTTAGCTAGAGACAGAGCTAATGTTGGGGAGTAAAGATGTAAGTAAAAAGGACATCAGTCACAGTCTGATGTAGTGAGATTTATTATTAAATTAACAAACCTTTCTATTACATCTATTGTTTTTTCACTGGTTCTGGTTAATAAAAAAACAAGCCCAGTTTGTGCCTGAAGTACAGCTCTACCTCTGTAAACATGTGTATGGCTAAAATTACTGCCTGCTTACATGCACAACACATCCTCGCATGATTGATGCATGTGTCGGTAGGTGACAATGAGAAAATGATTAGCAAACAGAGATACTATGAAATAATCACACCCACTCACAGCACATTTGTCCACAGTGTATTTTACATCGGCCTGATTTTAAATTGAATATTACAGTGATGGATTGGAGATTAAACACTGCACTGGGTTGTACTACAGTTGAACTCACCACGCACCATTCCACACTGCAGTTGCTTTCACAGCTCCCTGCTGTCATAATCATAGCATATGGCCTCTGAGGACTCTGGTGTTCTTTAATGATGGTGACTGTTCAGTACAAAGTGAGGACTAATATGGTTTGTACTGTAGGTAGATACACCCAGACAATGCAGGCCATATGTCATACAGACATGAGAAGTGTTTTATTAACCCTACTGAGGTATTCTTTTAGTTAGTTTTGTTGTCTCTGCACAATAAAACTACGCATGCAGCACTAACTTTTGTACTTTTCTATTACTTTTCTGGAAAAAACCCTGCGAAGACTGTTTTACCCTCGTTCAGACCTTCACCTCTCCTCTATTCTGCCTTTTAGCTCCACTTCCACGCCTCATGAAACTTTGATTACAGAGCATGCAACGCCATGTGTCCAATCACAAACTCCCCCCACTGCAACTGGCCCTACTGTCACTTAAAAAGCCTGACAAATTTAACAGAGGGGGTTAATTGACCTTGTAAATACAGCGGGAGGCGTACGTCAAGCAGAAAATGATGAGAGAGGAAAACACTGGCTATTTTCCCTCAGTTATTACCACCAGATCCCATCTTTGTTGACCACAGCCATGCAGTAGAGGAGTGGTTTGCAGCTGCAGTGGAGTTAAACTCCGTGGCTGCAGACCTATCACTGCTGTTACTATGACACAACAGAGGATGGTGCAACAAGCATTAAAATGTTTATCAAGTTTAACAGTTATTTGTAGTGTTTAGTAGCCATTCAGACAGTTTTGGAGGTAATTGTCAGAAAATGTCTGCATCTATTGAGATAAAATACTATTGCAACATTGATATTTGAAGTTATATTTACAGTCACGGAAAAAAATGATTAGACCATCAAAAGTCATCAAAAACAATGGTTATGCAATAAAGTAGTAACTCCTGTGTGTATCATGTGACTCAAACAGACAGAAAAGAAAACATGGAATGCCTAAAAGCACTGTTTTAGTCAGTACAATGCCATAGCTACTGATGTAAGAACTGAAATGATTTTGTTTTTTATCAAGAAAATATGGAAGATGACTAGATATCAGCTCTGAAATTAAACTCTTATGAGCTATTTTTGTTGCTATCATTATATTTGTCCAAACAAATGCACCTTTAGTTGTACCAGGATTAAAGTGAACAAGAAATTAAAGAAAACAAGCGTGGTCTAATAATTTTTTCCGCAACTGTAATTGATATCATTTTAGATGTATTTACACTATCACTCCAGCTCATTGAATCTCCCATCTTATTTGACAGTGAATTTAATTAAATTATCAAAAGTTTAATGAAGGAACAGTTGTCAACCTTATAATTGTTACGTATATTTGAAAATCTCAGCAGATGAAACTAAAAGTTCTGCATGGCTAGATAACACTACAGAAAAAGTTTACATTTTCGTGTTTAACAGAGCCACTTTTTTGCTGGTATAAAAAATGGACAAAAAAGTTATGCAGGGTGTCTGTGTCTGTGTGTTAATAGTACTAATGTATCCAGTTTGTTTTGTGTGTTCTTGTCTTGTCTGCCAAAGTTGGGATGTACTGTGTTTGTGTTTTTGTCCTCTACATATGCCCTCTGACCCCTGGTGGGTGTGGGGCCACTTCATCATCTGACTGTGATGCTATAACACTATTGGCTTACAGTGGTGCTGCTCTTCTTCTTTAACACTGCTTGCCCCTCCTACCGGACCTCTACTACAAACCCCGCTGCTGCTCTGTCTCTTGGGCTTTGCCCCTTATAGCCGTCAGGCAATGTGTGGGTGACCCATGAGGAGATGGAGACCCTGGCAGCCCCTTCCAAAACGGTCAGTGCCTTTCTGTCCTTGACCACCCTTTTCTTCCCCTGTGAGTGGTGTCTGTGTGTGAGAATGGAGTGTTAGAATGAAAGGGAGGTGAGTGATGGAGAAGGCATGCATCTATTAACCTCTTTCCTGGTCTGTGAGCACCCCTGTCAGAATTATTATAATCAGGACTTTAGGTGGATGCACAGGCTTTTGATGGAATACAAACCATGTACGGTCCTGACTCTCCTATAGCTCAAGAATTGTTTTTTTTTTTCAGTGTGAACCCAAACAGAACTTTTAGGAAGTTGTTATTTAAAAAAATAAAATAAAATAGCCATGCTTAAATGTTGCAGGTGACCTTTAACCTTAGGTGCAGCCTTTTACCGACTCAAAACAATAAATAATAATGACTGAATGAGAGTTTAACACATTTACTACAGATCCACTGAATGTAAAAATAAAACTTCAATCTCACCATCCTCTTTATATTATTTATTAAAGCATACAGGTAAAATTAGTGGTTCAGTAATATTTTAACCACAGATACTGGTTTTTCCAGGGTTAATTTGAGTCAGTTTAACAACACAGTGAAACTAATGGCTAATTCTCAGAGCTCCACAGACATATTGTACTGCTGAAACTGCACAAAACTCACAACATATCGAAAATCTAAACATCATTGGATTGCATTTTACAATTACTATGTAGCTTCTTTCAGATCACAGATCAATATACTGTCATCTGAAGATGTGAGTTGCAAACCATTCCAACCCAAACAAATTAAAACACACTTATACTTGGATGAGCAGTGACATTTCAACAACATCTGTGGGTGTGTGTTACTGACACTGGTGAAGAGTTTTATCATCATGTAAAAAAGGTAATAAATGTCTAAGACTTTTGGTCTTATTTTTATTTCCACATTTTTAAAAATACATTTGCACTATGTTACTTTAAGAGGCATTTTTGATGCAAATGTAGGAAATAATTAAAAACAGCTATTACATTCATTCTGATTCCACTTATTTGATAACACAAGTTTTCCTTTTCTTGTCTTTGATTCAGAAGTCAGAGTCTGAAGAAGGGAGCTGGGCACAGGTAAAAAGAAACATTATTTTAATTTGTGGTAAAGGTTATTTCTAATAGATTAGCTGCTCTGTCAGTGTCTTCTCCTGTCATGGGATGTGAGTATGTAACCGCACACTGACCGGTGGTGACTTTTCTCAGACTCTAGCTTATGGCGACATGAACCATGAGTGGATAGGGAATGAGTGGCTGCCCAGTCTAGGACTACCTCAGTACCGCAGCTACTTCATGGAGTGCCTGGTGGACGCCCGCATGCTGGACCACCTCACCAAGAAGGACCTGAGGGTGCACCTTAAAATGGTGGACAGTTTCCACAGGTATTTAATGACACTTCAGTTGGAGCAATCGTGGATTTCAGAGACACTGAAATGAATACTGGTACAAGTTATTTATTATTCAGGAGATGAAATTCTAATGAAAGTGGATGCTATTTATGGTGCTGGTTTCATGGTAAATGTTTTCTCCTCATATGACTGAATGTGTGTCATTTTCTGACATCAGAACAAGTTTACAATATGGAATCATGTGTCTGAAGAAGCTCAACTACGACAGGAAGGAACTGGAAAGACGAAGAGAGCATAGCCAGCATGAAATGAGAGGTACAACAGAAAGGATATAATAACTTTAAAACAGGTATGATTTAAGATGATTCTGATCTGAGGCATTTGTAATGTGTCTCCAGACGTGCTGGTGTGGAGTAATGAGCGGGTCATCCGTTGGGTTCAGAGCATAGGCCTGAGAGACTACGCCAACATCCTGCTGGAAAGCGGTGTGCATGGAGCCCTGGTGGCCCTGGATGACAACTTTGACTACAGCAGCCTGGCACTGCTCCTCCAGATCCCCAACCAAAACACTCAGGTACTGCAGCATGCATTAGTATTAGCAATGAGGATTACTCTTAGAATAGAACAGATTACAGGATACACAGCCTGAAGTGTACTGTAATTAGCAGTGTTTTCTGTTAATTCCATATCACCTTGCATTATTTTGGCATGCTTTAATAAATTAGACATTTGCACAGTATTTGTAGCTTAAGAAAACTGAATCCAGTTCCATAGTTTGTTTTCACTTGTTTCATTTTGTTGCATTGCAGCTTAAGTTTTTCACACAGCACTAAATGGGTTAAAATATTGCTTGATTTTTTTCCCACTGTAACTCTGCGCTGTAGTTGGCCACACCATAAACATAGCCCTATATGGTGAAGATGAGCTTTATATCAGGGACTTATGAGAAATTACCATTTCAAGTTGGATTCCAAAGGAAATAACGTAAACTTAAAAACTAAAGGCGTTCAGGGATCTGTACATTTTAAGCAAGTTCCTGTTTTCTGATTAACCCCTGGTTAAAGTGTACTTAACAAATTGTTCATAGTAAGTATTGTAAATATTCTGTCACTGTCAACGCGGATTATCAGAGTAATACAAAGTGACGCTTTAGTTTTACAAGCAGTTTGTTGTTTGTTGTAATTGCTTGGGAAACTAAACCAGAGTGCCTTTATGTAAATTACATCTACAGGTTCTCCTCTTGGTCAAGGAAATTATATTAGGTTTATTATTTTGATAGGTTTGACGTAATCAAATTGTGCTGTATATGGGCAGAAGCATCATCAGTCAGCAGCCTTAGTCCAAAATTAGCATTCGGTCACTATCAACCTTCAAAAGCCGGTGGAATCTACAACAGAACATGCAGATTTGCCAACTGTCACTCTGGCAGGTTGCCCTGTAAATTTTCACTGCTTATCTCATCTTTAGTTTAAAATGGATATGCAGTGTGAACAACGTACTGTGTCAGCTGCCTCTGTTACCAAGCTGCTAAAAATAGCCAGCCTTGTGGAAATCAAAATGTTTTTTTTTTTTTTTTTTTCCCCTCCTCAGGCACGTCAGATTCTGGAGCGAGAGTATAATAACCTGCTGGCACTGGGCACTGACAGGAGACTGGATGAGGTGAGCAGCAACGATCACCCACTGGACCGACGTCATATCTCTGAGATGGAAAGTCCTAATATAGTCCTGTGCAAACTTTTGCAACCGTTACAAGCAGATATGTTTTTTTGTAATGGTTTTAGTTTTGTAGTTGACACAGCAAAGTGTGAGAAACCTGCAAACCTAAGATGATTCAGTATAGTTCTTTTTTTCTGTACCAGTAGAATAAGACTTACTGCACCTTCAGCAGAAACTATGCATTTAATTTTCAGTCTTTTATTATTCTATTCTTGGGTAATATGATTGTGTTACTTATTTACTGTTTGTCAGCCTGAACATTTCTACATATGTGAGACAAATACTTACTTTTATATCGATATAGCATGTACCATTAGTGAAGAAAACAATGTCAAAATAAAAATACATCAAATATCTACTTATTATATTGTAATAGTCAGTGTAGGGCAGCTACTTTAGTGGTGTGCTATGTAAATGTTTACTTACCAACTTCCTAACACTAGCAGTAACTTTGTTAATTTATTCAATTATTTGTTCACATCTAATGTGACATGTAATCTTTATCTGGACAGTGTGATGACAAAGATTTTCGAGGTCCTTCATGGAGGAGGCAGTTTCCGCCCCGGGATGTTCACGGCATCAGCATGATGCCTGGTTCAGCAGAGACGCTCCCTGCTGGATTCCGTCTCACTGCAACATCTGGACACTCTCGGAGGCTGCCCCCTGACGGTGAGCACTTTCCTCTGCATCATATGTCACAAACCTTAATTCATCCATTAGCAGATTATGTGTCACACTGAAAAATATGTTAAAAGGCCTGTGCATGAAATGTGTTAAAGATGGATATTTTCTGCAGTGAGCTTTGAGGTGCAGCAACAAAACAAAGGTGAAGTGCACCTGTTCCATATGTAAAACACACAGTAGACGTGGTGCTGCTCCTGGCTGTCCTTCAGGAGCATTCTGACTCTGTCTCTTGTTCTCTCTGGCTCTGTGACGGCTGCTCTGCAGTCCTCTATGAGGCGCTGGATGACAGTCCTGACGACATGTATTTGGATTGGTTTCAAGGTCAGCTATGCCCCTCTGAAGGCTTAGGGCTTGTTGGCCCTCCGTGTATGATCATTATTACCAGTAGTACACACATACTCCCTCCTTGTCCACCACTATCCTGCTGTTATCTCTCCTTGACTACGTGGTTTCTAACCCTCTGCTTTCTTCTCTCTTTCTCTGCTACTCTTCAGTCTCTCTAATGTCCAACTCCAAGGGTGTTGTTTTGCAAAGCTGCAAAATAGTTATCCAGTCACCCTGCTGGTAAAAGCTAGGGGATCAAGTTATGGATTAGGACCCATGCTTGCTGTGCAACCCTTGAAGTTAAAGTATTTAAGTGGCCAAACAAAGGTGGATGTTATTTGCTGCTATGTAAGTTGGCCTGAAACAGGAGGTTTACATAGGTGACAGTACATCTTGGATGTGTCCAAAATATGAACTGACAATATCATACCTCATCCCTCTGCTGTTAAAAGAGAACACTGGCCAAAAAAAAAAGGATTTGTAATAAATGGATAGGGCTGAATTGTTATCATTTGGGTTCTACTGTTCTAGGCATCATTTATATCAGTTTGATGACACTATACTCACCAAACAGCATTTCCCCAAGAAACCACTTTAATAGGAGGTAGAATCTAAAGTAAAGTAAGGCTTACTTTTATTGTCTGTGTAGGGGAATTTAATCTAACCTTTGCATATAATACATCCCAGTTCACACAAGAATTAGTGACTGCTGTTGAGGGCACCAGGGGACCAACTCCAAATTTAAACCAATGGCACTGAAAGGAAAATTAACCTAGCATACAGGAAACTGGCAGGACATAGAAACTCCACACAGAACTGCTCTGGAAGGCCTTGGACATTCTTGCTGTGATGCTACAGTGCTAACCGCTGCACCACTGTGTCACTCAAGTGACGTCACCTTTAACATTTCAACTGTACATGGGGGTTCATGGTAACTATTCAGTTTAAAATTCTTTTGTTTGCATTTAAAGCCTTAAATGGCCTTGCCCCACCATACCTCTCTGAGCTCCTACACCCCTACATTCCCAGCCGTTCGCTTAGGTCTGCCGATCAGTTGTTTTTGGCCGTACCTAGAACCAGGTTAAAACTCAGAGGAGAACGTGCCTTTGCTGTGGCAGCCCCAAAATTGTGGAATGCTTTGCCACTCCACATTAGACAA
>JAPTGW010000005.1:19866783-19877243 GCA_029814545.1 Apogonichthyoides opercularis
AGTTACAAACACAGTGGATTCATGTTTATTGTTATATTTAGAAAATACCTGTTTTTTTGCCGGTCGTATCTTTTTATGTTGTTATTTATTTGCCACACCTTAAAGGCCGGTCCATGAAACTATTGTCTGACATTAAACCGGTCTGTGGCGCAAAAAAGGTTGGGGACCGCTGTCTTACATCATTCCAGTTGATCAACTCTTTGAACTATGATTATTTTCCATGTCCATTTGTCATCTTTTTTATCATCTTCCTCATCAGAAGCAGTACTAGCTGGTATAATGCTCTGGCTACATCAAATAAACTACATATAGGTGATAATTTTCACACAGCAGCAACAGATAATGTTGATTAAGTAAGAGTACATTACAGACTACTACATTTCATTCACTGTCACTATACCACTGCTACCAGAGAGAGATACATTGATGCGTTAAACCTTGTATAAAAACAATAGCAAGCCGAGTTGACTCTATTGTATGATCCAAATGACCTTAAATGATTCTAAATACCCAGCAGTATAACTGATTATATTTGTCATGTCTTCCATTCCAAATGTTAGGTAGAGATTTTCTTGTGATCAGACAAGTAGTCACACCAGGAAGTGGTTGACAGCTCTGATGAAGGCTGAAGCTACAGCCAAAACTGTCATCAGGTAAAAAAAAAAAAAACATCTTTCCTCAGTTCTACTTGTCTGATCACAAGAAAATCTGTAACTAACATTTGTATTATATAAAGCTGTGGAAGAAGCTGTCTGTATGAAACAACAATTTAGCTAATGCATGCACCATTTCTCAAGTTTAGAAAAGTATGACATCCAGCTAAATAAACTTATAACACTGATAATTTTTCACAATGAATAAGGATTCACTTTATTTCTTCTTTTGGAACAAAATATTGAATGTTAAAATGTTTTATAAATTAACTATTTCTGTCCATTCTCTATACTAGCTCTTTGTATTTTATCTGTCGCATGACTAAATTTGCTTCAAACCCCTTTTTTCCACTGAAGGACATTACATATGTGGAGTTTGTTTTTCTTTCCATAGTGAAAAAGGGTGGCATTCCACTGATTACTTTATAATCTAAATCTGACTTAATTAAAAACACAAATTAATTAAGGAAAGCTTGTTATTTTCCCCAGTTAAATCACATGGCAGTCAAAGCACGCATGCCATCTAAGCTGACATTTTTAATCATCCTTTTTTCAGAGGGCACTAGTTAGGCTACATTTTCTTTCACTTTCAGTGTCCTGAGATTACCAGACAATGCAGAAAGTTAAATTACCCTTTTGGAAACCATTTAGAAAATAATAAAATTACACTGTAGGTAGTTCTTTAAGTTAATGAATTGTCAAGTGAATGTATTTTTAGAACAAAAAGGAAAACTCCTGTCCTATTAAAACCACTTTCACATTTACACAACTTGAATCTTTCACTTTACTTGAAAAAGATACCAGAAGTCATGCATACTGTAATAATTCACTAATTGGAGAGCTGGTATTAGCTTTGTCTTACAGGCCTGACACTGATAGGCCTATTAGCTTGGTCTGATCCGGTCCTGATTGGAAGCTTGATGTTTGACAGGGTGTGCAGAATTTAGGACTGCTTGATCTCTGTAAACCTACTGAGATAAGACTCAGATTACATGATCAATCCACACACACACACACACACACACACACACACCCACACACACACACACAAAATCAAATGGCACAGCATAACAAAGACACTCGTATATATAAGCTGCAGATGTTATCATTTTCCACTACATAAGGGTGAGCAGGAAAATGTTATGCAACACGCTGTCCCTTCATAGATTTGTTGCTGATGGGTCACTATTCATTGTTAGTAGTTGGTAGTAGAAAGGTAGAAAGAAATCAGTTAAAACAATTAAAAGGAAGGAAGGTGTGCATGTTTTTTCATGCACACATTCCTAATTACTTTAGTAAGTAAAGAACCAAAAATATTTCTAAAATCTCAGAAGATCATTTGGTTTCTCATCAAACCGTGTCATACTACTTATTTAATCATGTATATATCATAACACATCTGAATGTAACAGTGCATGAGTAGGACCACCCCTCACAACAAAGTGTGTAAGTTTCCTCCCTTGAGCAGACAATCCAAAACATTGTTTGTTTTATGACAAAAGCCCATTTTTCCAGCTGTATGCCACTGCATTTAAATTGATATTTATCAGTTGCTCCACGGTCAAAACAACAGGCATAAATTTGCAGTGAGTCAGAAAGGATTAGCGCCAAAGCCTGAACAATGTCTAATGAAGGCAATAAAAAGACGTGACTATGTTGGATGTGTGCATGTGTTTGAAAACTCAAAATCAATGCATGACATTAAATGCATAAAGTGAATAGTTTCAGAGTAGTAAAAAACAAATCTGTGTTAGATTTGTCTTCTCTGTCAAAGACCAGCACTACAGGATGTCTTTCATTGTGGTAATCCATCTTTTTTGTAAATATCCATCTCTTCCTTGTCATGAAAGTGTGTTTAAAAAGCCTTTGTCATGGCTGTCAAAGACTTCTGTTTCCCACACATACCTAAGGTAATGTTTAGCAGTGGTGATGGGGAGGTGTTTCATTGTGATATTTGAGCTAGAAAATAATTTTATGGTAGCTGTAATTTTAAAATCTCCTTTAGGAGGAAATTGCTTCTGCCCTCCTACATTTTTTTAATATCCTGATTCATACTTACCGCTGCTAAAACGCATCATCCTCCTGCAGCATTTCTCCTGCCACTGCCCAAAGGCGCTTTGTGGGGAAGTTATTAGAGATTAATACTATCTGGGTGTGTGGGACTGCTGAGGGACACAAGCCTCGCCCTTTGTGCTCCATGTCAGTCCTCCAAACCCCAGCCTTGCCTCTACATTGAGAGTGAAACACCCCCTTTATCCAATGAAAGAGGAGATTAATTATTACTGAAGGGCACGTATAAAAAAAGAGGACATTTTCAATGTTTC
The DNA here is from genome assembly GCA_029814545.1 of Apogonichthyoides opercularis. NCBI lineage: Eukaryota > Metazoa > Chordata > Actinopteri > Kurtiformes > Apogonidae > Apogonichthyoides > Apogonichthyoides opercularis. Next base: position 19,869,761 of record JAPTGW010000005.1, read on the forward strand.
ATGAATGTAATAAGACATTTTTAAAAAGGCCATTCTTTTATTCCAGCACTGATGTGAAACATTGTAAAATAACATGGGGCCTCCCTATAATGCACCTGATTGAAATGCTCACACAGTAGGCAGGGTCTGAGTGTATTAGAAAACAGTGAATGCTGCAGTGCTACCTAATCTCCGGGGTAATGTTGGTAATGACCTACGCAACTGCTGTTCTTTGTGTAATTGTCTTTCTGGCCTGTTCATGTTTTGTCTGAAATCATTAGATTAGTTGTGTTGCTGTGACTCTGGTCCCCTATTGACTTGGCCACTCTGTATTGACAGTGTAAGTTCAGAGATGGAGTTGAGCCAAGAATCCAAATTACAAGTGTCCATTATCGAGCCACCCACCATGGCCTTCAAGCACTAAAATAATTGCCATTAAAAAAGCAAAAACAAAGCAAATACAAAGAATTCTGGCATAATCATAATAGATGACAAATGCATCAGTTTGACCAAAATAATGCAGTTAGGCCTATTACTCAAAAACCGCGTTGTTCTGTAGAAGGGGAAACAGACTTATAGTGTTTGTACAATATTCTCACCAATGCTGGGAGTGTTATTTGCAAACTGTGTTTTACTACAGAATATATGCTTGTAAATGTAATTTGTAATGTGTTTTGGTAGATTATTATTCCGGAAGATGAAATACTTAAGGCATTTTCTTGTGTTACTATTGCTTGTACTGTAACAGTGTTTGTTGTCAATACACTGCTCCCTGATTTTGACATTTCTATGAAAATGCATGGTACTTGTGGACATGGAATTTGCAGTCACTGTACATATGTTGCTAAGACTCTTTGTACATAATTTGCTCTTGGTTGTCAAATTTGTTGAATAAATACACTGCTGTGCCAAAAATGTCACACACTAATAATTAGTCGGTCCACCTTTTTATTTTGCAGCAGGATTTTTTTTATAGTATGCATTGTGGCAATGTTGTTGCATTGGTTTGATATTCAAATGCCATTCTAATGGTCCCTGAATCACTCTCACCACATCCAAAGATGGTCATTCAAGTAGTAAGATAACCTTATTTTATGGACACATGATGTTTGTGAATCTTGACCTGACCACAGTGTATTAGGCAGAAATGGAGGAACAGAGTGTGTAAAAAAAACCCCAAAACAAAACAGGGTCATGGACCTATTTTTTGGCTGTGCTTTTGAAAAATCAGAAGTGAAAATCACAGGTGTGCAGCTTGCTGCCCAATACACTGCCTGACCAAATGACTGAACCCCAGATTATAACACTGCCCCCACAGGCTTGTTCTGTTGGCACTCATCATGATGGGTAGTCCTTTCATCTGCCTCTCATCTCACTGTAATGTGTCAATCTTTCTGGAACAGGGTCAACCTGGTCTCATCAGACCACATGACCTTTTTCCACTGAAACACAATCCAATCTTTATGCTCTCTATCAGACACTCATCAGATGCTTTTTTCAATGAGGCTCAGTAAGAAGTGTTTTTTCTTAGGGATACACAGCTATTTAGTCCCCATCATTTGAGTTTTTTTTTTTTATTTTTTTTTTGCAATATGCACCAAACTTTTAGCTCTGCTCACAATTTTTCATGATTTTTCCAGCCACATTTTTTTCAATATGATTGTTCATAACTCTCCTTCCAGGTTTTAATAATGCATTGGGCATGAGAAGCTGCTCACTGCATCAGTTATGGTTAAATAAGTTATTGCCATTTGAAACATTTTAATCGCTGCAGTAATTCAATGGAAAGCTTTGAGACATTTGTTCAGTTGACTCCAGATAGTATACATGCATTGAACATCAATTCCTCGACTGATCTTATATTTTCCAAAGCATCAGGTTAGAATGACAACCAATAAACAAAGCTGTAAGTAAAACTGTGACTAGACGGTATTTTGCTTGTCTTTGTGTCTGAAGTACATTTTATGGGTTTGCAACATTATCAGACAATGCTGCTTTACCCATGTTTTCACACAGCATACAATGGGTTAATAAGAAAATAAATAACAGTAATATATTTACTGTTCAGTGAGATGTGAAACTTGATTTCCCATTGTACAGTAACACCATCCGCTGTGTTGTGTGTGAACTAGTAGCCTACTATACATGGTGTGGATAGTCTTCTATGGTATAATAATGCTTTATCTTAAATCAAGGGGTTATGGGAAATTTGAGATACCTTATTTTGAGTGAATTTTGAAGACTCAAGAAATTCAAGTAATCCCTGCACTCTATTCCTGCTCTAAATACCATTCTTAACATTGTGATTGTGTCCCAAAATATATCTGCACCATCAGAGGAAAACAGAGCAAACTATGCCCAAGTTGGTTGCCTGTTGGCTGCGTTACAGTTCATCCACTGCTTCTGGGCACCCTTGGAAGTTACATGACTCATAAAGCAACACAACACCCAGCAGTGTGTGCAAGATACAGTGGTATGATGAGATAAAAAAAAAAAAAAAGCAATTAAAATCAGTGTCACCCTGCACCTCCCTGTCCATGGCACACATGACCTTGGTGGATTCAAAATGTCTCACAATAATAAGAACTTGTGGTGGAAAGCTTGAATAATTGTCAGCTTCTTCTTGTCATGCTACTTCTTTCTTCTTCCTTTTCCGTGTTTACTGAAAGCATATTGGACTAAGCAGAGCAGTTAAGGTGATTCACATTGCTGTTGTTGTGCTACCAATCAAGGTCATTGCATGCTCATTAAATTCACTGTGGCTGGATTAAAGAGAGTAAATGCACTTGCACATAATCAGTGTAACAGCCTTAATATTTTCAAGTGACCCTACTGTGAAAACGATTTTATTCTTCTCTCTCATAGCAAGGGAAGAGAGGTCATTAACTGTTGAACTACTGAACCACTTCCCCTTTTTCTGTTGGACAGGAACTCCCCTCGTACAGTGGCTCAGACCTGCTGTGGTGAGAGACTGAGAGGGAGTGTCTAGTGATAAGAAAAAAGGCATTCCTCTGAGCCTCCCCACCTTTTCTCATGTCTGCCCCTGACAATTCTCCATTACAGTTCCTGGAATGGCATGTATACCCTTTGCTCCCAACTGCTGAGATTTGCCTGTGATGCAAACATCCTTGTTTGTCACCATGGCAACCAAGTCTCCTGCCTATTGTAGGTTGTCATGCCAGCCGCATCCCCCATGTTCTTCCTCATAGCGCTGTAGGAGACACGTGCTGTTCACCATTCAAAATGATCCATGAAGTTATCTTCATAAGCTGCCCTCATTACGTCACTCCACTGTCTCAGCTCAGTTTGAAGAGGTCCCCTTTCTCGTAGCGGCTCAAAAAAACTACATGGTATTAAGCCCTCAACTACACAAATGTTTTTAATGAGGGAATGACCAGCCACCGCAGCTAGAGTCAATTGCTTGAATAATGGCACGTCCAGCAAATGCCCAGAGCTCTGCTGTTGTAGACACAAAGGCAGAACAGCAAGTGGCCTCAATTTCCACTCCCCTTGTTTACTCTACCATCAACCAACCTTTTAATCCTTGAAAAATGGAACAATTTGACATGTTCGGGGCTCCAACCAAGGATGATGCAAATGCAGAGGAATTGAGGTCCACGCTGTTCAGAGTTCATTCTCAGCAGCCAGCTTCTTGGGGGGCAGACAGAGACCTTTTTTCCAAAACATGTCCACCCAGTCAGACGAAAAAACACTCATTACCACGGCGCCAAGCGGCCAACCCAGCCCACTAGGGGATAATAACTAGGCATCTGCTTAAATTTGATATAATGCTGGGATACTGGTCGGTCTGGGGTTTGCAATCGTAGCAGATGATTGTGTGCTCTTAAGCTGTTTGACTCATGCACTGTGCCTCTTAAGTTGAAGAATTTTTAAGAACCCCTGGTCTAATATTCATACTGGAAGGTGTAATAAGAGCTTTACAATGAAACCTTCAGGTAAGCTGTACCATATTTTGAGAGCATGATTAGCCTTATTTACTGCTCTACAAAGAACTATGACTGTCATGATAATGAGTGACTTTTCCCTGTTTGATAGGATGGACTTCAGGCTTGAGGAGCCATTTGGCTGCTGGTGAAATTTCAGAGATTACATTTGCTGTTCCTTATCTCCTAAATTAACTCATTACCTTGACATCCTGCTTTCCCTCCCTGGGAACAGATTGGCCTTGAATTTATAATGAAACGTGGCTGTCCCCTCACGTCCCATATTCACTGCGAGAGATTCAGTGCAAGCCTTTAACTCTCAGCGCTGTCTTGCCATTGATTTTGACTTCACCACCAGATGAATAACCTTGAGGAGGGGATGAAAAAATGAGAAAGAAAGGAAGATGACAGCTGGGGCAAAAATAGAATTGTCTGCATTTCTTCTAAAATTAAATTCTCTTCAATTGTCAGTGTGGTTTTTCATTTTGTAACATGGTGGCAAAAACTTCAAAGTGACCATAAAAAATATGAAAGGTACCACAGTGGCAGAAAATGTTCATGATTGTCAGTTTGTATTGGTCACTGCTGTGTGCACCAGAAATCTGGAGGTTTTCTAAGGTGCTGTATTACATAGCTGTCACCAAAAAATTGGTGACCATATTCTGTTTTGATTCTGCCTATGGAAATGCTTTATATGAAGGTGTATACAGTAAATGGAGTACAGCCATTATAAGGATGCTTATTAACATAATCTATATTATAAAAGCCTCTGTGGCCTCTGTGTGCAAGGTAAAGGAACAGACTAGCAAAAACGTAATGCTGATAGGACCAATATTTAGGGAGATATTAGTAATTTTGGAATACAATAGCCTTACAATCATGTTGGTGTACCCAGAATGCTTTTGCAGCAACTGCTGGACAAATGGGGTACGGCATGCACAGCATAAAAACTATCACATCTAGAACCTGTGGATCCCCACGGGTCAATGCACTAATTACATTTTAATTAAATATGAGTTAATAGCAACACAGACATATTTACCAACAAAAATAATCTGATAATCTGACATTAATAATGTTTATGATTCTATTATTAACACTTGTAGAGTTATTAATTCATGGGACTTGTTACCTAGCAATTAATGCTTTTTAAAAGAATCTTAATGTAATAACTTAATATCACCCTGTGTCTTTGCCATGAAGGCACATGTAGGTCAGGCTTTTCAACCATCATTGTAATTATATCTGATCCTATTATTTGAAAATGGATTGAAAGACACAACGTACAACTCTTCCCATAATGCCAACCATCGTTGCTCTCTAAATTGGGATCAATCAGACCAACTACGCAAAGCATTTTAGTCCTGTCTATCACATCCTTTCCTTGAAGTTCACACTAATTGCATATGCAAATTGCAAAAGATTATGAGTTTGCATCCGCTGTAGGGTTTGGTGATTGCGAGTTGTGATAATGATAGATTTCCTCACATTCATCTCTTAAACGTTGTTAATGAAGAGGCAGCCTCTTACAAATGTGGATTATGCATGCGTTGTGCACTGCAAAACAAACTCTTAAAGGCTGCGATCATTACGGACAAGTATTCCAATTAAAAGTTGAATCAGTGGAGTTATTTTTCTCAGGACGGTAATGGGAAGAGGTGCACAAGTGCCCACACTGAATATAGCCTAAATTCTCTTGTCACAAGGAATCCATGTACACATTACTGACTGATTTATGCACTATTCACAGAGAGAACTTCATCAATGGAATCTCATTTTCCATATTTTCTGAAGTGACAACCAGCATGTTTTCTTTAATTTGAAATATTTCTGTATGAATTGGCTGGATTTGTAAACTAACAATAGCATAGTGTTGCAGCTGTAGAGGAGCCAGAAGGAAAGCATTCACTACATTGACGTCAGTGCATTCAGGACTGTTAGCATGGATATGGGCAACAGAGGCAGTTATTAGTGTAGTGATAATGTTTGCTCAAATTACGTACGCATAAAGGACTCCAACACAAATATAATGAGTAGACAAGTTCACATGAATCTCTAATGCTGACACTTTAAATCACTGAGTTACATATAGTGTTGGTATTTAATGACTTGCATTTGTTGAGTACTTCCTGAAACATATGGGAACTTCCTGCCTATCTAAAGGAATACTAAAAACTTTCTTCTTACGGCGTCCAAAGAACTTTTGATGAATTAGTCGTTACTATTTTTATCATTCTGTGTGTTCAAATGTAACTTTCCTATTCTTTAAGTTCAAAAGAGTCCATTTGTTGGTTTTAGAGCTCTTTATTTTATATATATATAATTTTTTTTTGTAGATATCTACTCTGTAATTGCATTGAGATAACTGCAGTTATTTCCAGTTTCAGTTATTTTGTTCCATATGTGTTCTGCAGGATAAAGCGGGTTCAGATAATGAATGAATGAATGTGTTCTGCAGAACAAGGAGACCATGTCCATTACGAATGGCAGAAACCCTTTATATTAATTTCCAGTGGGGATGTAAGAAGATTAAAGAGGTAACTGTAACCCAGGAATAGAAAAAGATCAGTGATTTCAGGGTAGTGGCAACAAAGGAAGCAGTAAGAAATGAGGATTTACAAGCCATGTGGTCAGTGCTGAAGATACTCTCCATGAGCTATAAAGTACAAATTCTTCTCTGGGGGGAACAAAAATATTATATGCGTCAACCTACTCACACTGAAGTTCAGTTTTTGAGGCATTTTTGTATATTAGGCTGTTGCTGGATAAAAGACTGTTTATTTTAAAATTACTGTTGGAGTGGCAAAGTTGTCACATTCTTCTGCTTGGTCATGACCCCTATGGCATTAGTTTTCAATGTGCAGGCTATCAGAGAGAAGTTATCTGATGCATTTAGGGCTACATAGTGAGTAGGAAAGTGATGTCTCCCAGGCATCAAAAAATTAGATTAGATGAACTATGGGTACTCTGTTCATTGAAATGTAATGCCTTGACTGAGCATCTGCATCAGTATTTGAGAGTGAGAATGTATTGTCTATCCGTGTTGGCGATCATGGCATTGGTCACCATTTTGTTGCCAGAGAAATTAATTTGCTTGTACTTGCAAACTCACTAATGTAAATTCGGTTGACTTCGTGGTGACCAGGAGGTATATGTCGTCTTCTGTGTCTTCTATTATTTTCTATTATCGTATCTGTGTAGCTTCTCTCCAGGTACTCCACCTTCCTCCCACCGACCAGGACATGCATTAACAGCATTAATAGGTTAACTGGTTAATCAAAATCGCCCTTAGATATGAATGTGAGAGTGAATGGATGTTCATCTGTACAGTCACAGAAAAAAATTATTAGACCATCAAAAGTTATCGAACACAATGGTTATGCATCAAGTACTAACTCCTGTGTGTATCATGTGACTAAAACAGACAGAAAAGAAAACATTAAATGTCTAAAAGGACTGTTTTTGGCAGTACAATGTCATAACTATTGATGTAAGAACTGAAGTGATTTTGGTTATTATCAAGAAAACCATGAAAAATGGATAGATATCAGCTCTGAAAT
>JAPTGW010000005.1:20137884-20153389 GCA_029814545.1 Apogonichthyoides opercularis
TGTGTGTGTGTGTGTGTGTGTGTGTGTGTGTGTGTGTGTGCGTGTGTGTGTGTGTGTGTGTGTGTGTGTGTGTGTGAGTGAAAGGGGGGGTGCGAGACCTCAGTCTCTGTCCACGCCACAGTGTTGGGAGGGACACTAGAGGCTGATATGAAGAATATGATGTATATGTAAAGGATATTAGCATATATTACCAAGTTACAACGCCACTTTATAAGATCTAACATGAATAAAATTGGTGTTTTTTGTTTTTTAAACAACCTATGTTGCTCGTCTGTTGCTAATTAGTGAAAAATTCTATAAACTGGCATCTACAGGGGGTCGAAGTTAAAGCCTTACACAACAGAAACAATAAACCGGATAAACAAACTATATAGGGCGTGTCTTACGATGATCAGTGAAAGGGGATTGGTTTAAATGCTCTAAAGGGCGGGATTTAAATGCTCTACTGGAGTTGCCCCGCCTACTCACATGCGTTTGGTTGCTAACTCCGCCCACCATCCACGTCCCGTTATGAAAGCAGAGGAGTGGGGGTGTTATCCTCGTAGTTCACCGGCTGCAGGCAGCAGAATCTGGTCAAATCTGTCTTATTTTTCACTTGATTAAAAAAGACATGAGCTGTGCATTTTCTTTCAAGGGCTGTTTGGGTGTTTTGTTGTGTGCACTGCAGAGATCCTATTGTTCTGACTCTGGTTCCATATGTACAGTATACAACACGGACCCACCACATGAGTACATTCAGTACACACTGTTCCCTGTGACTGCCGAGGGCTAACCACTGTATGCTATCCAATAATTTATTCGGTTTATTTCCATATGTGTTTATGTGTGTGAAGTATTTACAGGCTTGATTCTTAGTGTCAGCTGCAGCAAACCCCCCCATCTTCTTTAAATGGAGCATTAATTGACGGCTTATTTATTTCTGGTGTTGTAAATAGACAATATTCATTTTGCAGGTATGGGTCCAAAACAATTTATTCCCACCACTTTTGGTTTAGTTCTTTAATTCTATTGTTCCAACAGTGGAACATAACTTACTGCCTTCATCAGTTAGGTAAGTTATTTACGTCAAATCTGTTTCACAAACCCTAAAAGTCAAATTGAAAGGCATTATATATGAATGTGTTCAGCACCAGTAAATGCTCCTCTGCATCAAGTGTACTTTATGTGTATAGATAAATTATTCGTAGACTTGCACAGTATGTACAAAACTAGTGACATAAAATGAACAGAAAGAGGAATTGAAATGTTAATTGCAATTATTTGTATGACAACTTTGATTTATTTTAGGCTAAATATGACAGTGTTAGTTCAGTGATATTCTTTGTTCTCTGCACAGATGCACCACAGCTGACAGCCATGTTTCGTGCCACCACTGCCACCCTGTGTCAGAAGATGAGGCTCCTTCAGCCTCCCTCTGCGTCCTTGTCTAAATTGACCTCTACCAACAACAGAAAGGAAAACCAACACACAGTGGACTCCCTCTATAAGTTGTCTGTGGACATCCAAAAAGTACACAAGTTCAAGAGCTGGGTGTTGTTTGAGACATCATCCTATGTTTCTGAAACTGCTGATCTGCTGAGAGACATGTAGCAGTAATTGCCACCATTCTTGAAAATCACCCTGAGGCTGTTCTGTGTCAGCCACAGAGACCTGTGGATATCTGTGTCCCAACAAGTGTAGGCTGATTGGCATGAGAAGTTCCCAGCGTCCTTCTTTATGTTAACTCACCATGACAACCAGCATGCCAATATAACTTGCCTCCAGAGTCTACGACTAAACAAACGGATCAGTGGCAAACTGATGGTGAGTGCTCCTCAGAGCTTCAGTCGACCTGTGGAGAGAAACAAGGAGGTCATCCATACTCTGAGAGATCTACCTGGACCTGGAAGAAGAAGCTCCTCAGTCAGAACCCTTACATCCTATTGCGGCCGGCCGAGGCCTGGAGGGACAGCCTGGGCTTTCTGAGGGAGCAGGGCTTCACAACTGAGGAACTCCTCAGTCTGGTGTCCAACCTCAGGGCTTCCACTGCAGAGCTGCAGCCAGATGCCATGCACTGGCCCACATTAAGGATGCTCTAGACTGTTCCAAAGATGAACTCAAGCATACTGTGATAAGATGTCCTGCCATTCTGTACTTCTCCCTGCCCACCCTGGTTGGTCGGTTCCAGGGTTTGCTGGATATGGGACTGACCATGACGCAGGTGAAGGAAACACCGAACGCTCTGGAACTCACCACTAATGTAGTGCTATACCGTATCCAGAAGCCGACTTCCTATGGCTATGATGTACGCTGTGGCAGCTTGGATGTTATTGTGGGAACCAAGAAGGAGTTTGAGATGACCTATGGCAGGTTGCACCTCAGGCAGTTACGGCCACTTTTCAACCCAGTTGCTCCTCTCAAATCTGCAGAGGAGTGAATTTGAGAATGTATTGCTAAGCTAAAATACAAAAATAATTTTGTAACACCGTATCTACTTAAACTATACCACTGTGACTTGTCCGAAATGTTACCAAGCAACTAATACTTACGTTTAAGTACAAAATTTTATGTACAGATTTATATTGACAAAAATAATGTATCGTCAGTGGCCTCATTTTGCACATGAAGATGTACTGCTGTATGAAACCAGTGATGAGCAGTGAATGGTACGTTACCGATTAAATCTTTAACTTGATCCATTTCCAAAGACTGCATTTTTTCGTACTTCAACTTAAGTTTCTAAAACTGTCATGTATATTTTAATATATAACATTTATGGGTTGTATTATATAGTAAACTACATGTTGCTTGTTAAAGTGTTGCTCACTTTGAACTGCTGATTTTAATCTACTTTTTTACAATATCAAGAACAGTCTTTAATACTTGCTGCAAAGAATAGACCAAAAACATTTATATACATATTCAACCCAGGTTTAATTCAACAAGCACAATGAGTAGGAACAAGAAGCATGGGAAACCGTTCTTTTCAGTGGTACATTTATTGGGGATGATACAAGGGGACACCGTGATATGAAGTCTGTAATCCTGTGATCTCTTCTCAACCACTGACAAGGGCGATGAATTGATAGTAATGTCATACAGATATTGCCACCATAGTGGTAAGGAATAGAAGTCAGGTAGTACTGAGAGAGAGGAAATGATCACAACACCTCTGCTGATAAATTGCGACAGCTCACAAGGAGAAACTGGGAGGGGTAAACTAGAACATGTGTAAGGACAGGCAGCTGTATTAACAAAGAACAACATCTCACTTTTATTTATGTTTTTAGACTGGATGGACTATAAATGTTTAAAATTTTATTGAAAATTTCCAAAAGGAAAAAAAAAAAAATCCATCCACAATGATTTCTCATATCAAAAATATATCAATGGGTCTATGGCTACACAAAGAAAGAAAACACATACAATATCCAAATATGTACAAGTTGTATGCGAGCCAAAATTAGCAAATTCCTTATATACACAAGGACTTTTGTCCTGGCAATATTAACCCAAAGATAAGCACAGTGTAACAGCCTCTCCAGTGCCATAACACTGCCAGGATGTCAGCACTGGCTGGGCCATGCAGTCCACATGATAATATCCAGTCTGATTAGTTTAGAAACTTGTGAATTGCGTGTTTAATGAGAGATTCATCCTTACTCCTGAAGGCAGGTGCATGCAGCTGTGCAGTGTTGTAACAAGAAATGCAAGTCAACATCCATTGTGGTGGCTGTGTATATGGTATGACAGACACCAAGCCAGAAATCACTCCTGTAATGAGAAACAAACAAAAAAAAAAATTTATTATAAATTACTCATGAACATGTTTAAAATACTGCAGCAATGTAAATACTGGACAATCTTAGTCTGTGAGAAAAAGTAAATAATAGCAAATAATGAATGGTGTCTCATGAAACTGCTTGTAATGTATTGTTCATCTGAATTCAACTAACCTTTCTAGTGGCTACTCTGTCTCTGGACTTTAGAGGCTTTGGTGTTTCCAGAGTCCTCACTGTTTCGTTTCCCACTAATCTGAGTGGTGGAGTGATGTTCAGGCCCTGAAAAAAAAAGAGATATAAAGTCAACTGAAGAAGACACATTACAATCTCAGCTAAATTAAATTAACACTGTACAAAGATTCATGCTCCCAAACAAGCCATAACATTTTCTTCATAGATTTAAAAAAAAAAAAAAAATAGGGTGATTACAGCATAAAACAGCAATTACTGTTAACACCACATTAAGTCTCAAATCATAAATCACAGTATTCACCTTTTGGAATTGCAGAGCCAGTCATCTCCTGAGTGCTTTGACTGTAACGCATCACATTGGTACTGGTCCCTGCATAACCTGGAGCTTGGATTCAAAGATTAGCATGAAGGTTATTGTTAGCAGCCAGAAATATCGCATGAAGTGCAAAGATAAAAAATACAAGGCATCAGTTTGCTCTTAGGTGAAAACTTCAGACATGCAGTGCTCACCCTGTTGGTGTGTGGTGATGTGTGCTTGTGGATCACCCTGTAGGTACATCATGACACCGCTTTGCCAGTCTCCTTGGGAATGAACTGGCATTTGATATCCTACAAAAAACAAAAAAATGACACTTCACATGCAACTACACTGGCAGTGGCAGTGGAGACAGTTAAGAAAAAGTAAATTACAGCAAAAAGAGGTTTGATTTCACCTACCAGATCGAGCCACAGCATCATGTGTGGCCTCGACAGTGAATCCCATCACATCTGAGGACGCATCTCCATTAGCATTACCACTGCTATTACCATTAGAGTTGGATGGAACTGTAGCCAACAAGCCTACAGAGAGGAGAGAAAGACACCATAAACTCCAGAGTCTACATGGGTCTGAGTGTGGACCAAAGTCCTCAGTAAAGTTTTTATGACTTATATTCAAGTCTAAATTAAATCCAATTATGTTTTAATAGTCCTGATGCTCAACCAAATCATTGCTTATTTCAACTTCTTAACATGCACATGTATGCAAAAATTACCACCTTTAACAAACTATTTCTATGCATTAGTGTTGTTTTTGTCAGTCTTTTATAAGCTGCTTTACATTAATCAAGTGCTGTGAAGAGAATGGTGCATATTGAATTTAAAAGACAGAATAATCTGTTGATCCTTGTTGATTTTGCTACATTTTCATATGGTTTTGGTGAATTAACTCCAGTATTTGGTTGTGTCCTTACCAAGGCCCCTGTAACAGGACAGCTGCTGGTAGATCTGTTTCATCCGTTCAATGTTGATGCGGCTGGCCTCTGCATGGTGCACCATGGGCTTGGGGTAATGTACTCCAATAATACACTTGGCTGCCTTTTGCACACTCTCTGGTGCGTTCCAGGGATCATAAATATACTTAGCTGGAAACCCCCTCAGAATGGGCAGGTAGCGCCTGGGTGGAGAGATTAGAGCGTTTAGTGAGACATGCAGTGGTAAAATGTTCCTCTATGAAACATCTCATGTTACAAGTTCAAATCTGTGACATAAACGTTGATTAATCAGTGTACTGGAGTCTGCCACTACTGGTTGGACAGAAATCACTCCTCAATCACACATGCATAAAAAGAACAATCATAATGCATACTGTCTTTACATTTTATATTGCGCTACAACAGGAATTTAATGTAGACGACAACTGCTAAAAATGTGGAAAAAAATATTTTAGTCTAGGCAGATCTTGTGTGTGTGCAATAGTATGTTAAAGATACATTTTGAGCTTTATTATAAAAAAAACCCACAATAAATAACTGTCTTGTGTAGGTATGAGCGTACCGTATGTAGTCTCCATTAGGATCTGTACGTCGGCCGAAACCCACAGGGCAATAGCAGTGAAAGAACTGCTGGAAGAAAGAGCTGCAGGAAAGCCACATCCAGCTGCCTGCATTGACACTCCAGTCTGCATCAAGAAGTAGCTCCTCAAACACCTACAAACATGCAAAGCAAACACAAAAATCTCATGTGAGTTTGATTTAGCGACATCCAGTCCTTTACTCGTCTGCAAATACAGATTTTTAAAAAAATTAACCAATAAGCAAAAAACCTTTTAATGGCTGGATTTACAAAGGGTGGCAAAAACATACTACATAAAAATGTAAGTAGATGCACTCATTGTATAATATGAGATAAAAAATACTCTGTTGAATTTTCCTGTGAGAAATATTGCTGTACCTTCATGCCCTCCTCCCAACTGATCCAGAGGTCCCCTCTGGTCAGGAAACAGGCCACTGCATGTCGGGCGAGATGGTGGATCCAACCCTCCTGCCTGAGCTGGGTCATGATGGCATCGATCCAGGGGAAGCCAGAACGGCCCTCTGCCCACTTTGCCAGTGCCTCAGGGTTACGGTCCCAGGGGATCTGAACACAGATGGGGTTGCTCTCCATCTTGTCAAAACAAGGGTTATTGGTTGCTGCTGTGTAGAAGAATTCACGCCACAGCAGCTGACCATACAGCGACAGAGGAGGGGAGCTGTTTTTCTTGACCTTGTAGAATTGGAGAAGTGGAAAAACAGACATTAGTATTCAGTGTATTCAGAATCTTTCTTTACAAAACAAACAAACAGGATAATAATGTGTTTATGTGGATAAATTATTCAGTATTGGCAAATATACTCAGGCTGGAACAAACAGTACTTGTCTTTCAATCCCTTGAGTACAACATTGCTGCTTCTTAATTTGTTTATTTAGTGTGGAGGTGTGAATTTTAGTCATAACTAGTTTATGTACAAGGGTGAGCAGTCTAATTAAATAAATCTTAGAAACTGTAAGTGTGCAAAGTCTGAAGGTAATATCACACTATACCTCAAGAGGGCACTAATGCACTACAGTAATCTGTCATCATGGAGGAGTGGTATACAGAACTGGAACAGTTTAGTCATTTAAGTGATGTCAACTTAACTAGTTAGGTAAACTTTTTCATACGGCATCTTTTGTATTTAAAGCAAATCTAAGACTAAAAGAATGTAGCATAAAGGACAAAAACAGTCAGATTAAATAATCTTCTGGAGAGATATGCTAAATACAGTCACAGCTAATGTTTGTCATTAATAAAGATTTGATGACTCACCTTCCTGTACAGGTCAGTGAGTTTGAAGTAGAAGAGTCGACAGGAGAGGCAGCCGAACCGCAGGTAGGGGCTGAGGCCTGTAGGGCTGGCAAGCAACGAGTTGGCGTTCATTCTGGGACGCTCAAAGTTTGCCACCCACGCCTGATGGCAACCGAACCACATGAACAGAAAAGCAAGACAATATGGTGAGAACTATGATATAAAGTCAAAATATCTGACTGATTCTGGTCAAGGTTTTCAGTTTTTGTTCATTTCTTTATTGATTTGTCATCTGGCTGTTCACTACTTTGACACACCTTTCTCTCCAAATGCCTCTCTAGACGAGTGAGGGCTTCAGTCTCTCCCCCTGGCCACACAGCTGAGGACAGACCTTCTGTATCAAAACCTGCATGAGTCACATTTTTAAAAAAAATAAATAAAATAACATTAGCGTGTAGTTTTCAATTTCAGCTTGAACAATGTTGAAATGTTTTATGTGAAATCATACCACTAAACTTTACAACACAAAAACAACTATTGTAAACCCTGGTCAGGTCCAGAGTTGAAGTGGATTTTTTTTTGGTCCTTTTTCACTGCACTCACCCAGCTCCTCCAGGGAGGGGACTCCAAACTTATCATCATGGTCTTCAGAAAGTGGCGTAGCGCATTTCCCCATGATCTCAGCTGTGATGGATTCTGCAGGTACCTCAACTGCATCCATACGACTGATCAAGGTCTGGAAACGCTTGTAGGTGAGAGGGGACTGCCCTCCATTCAGCTCTATGATCCTGTAACATAAATGAAATGGAAGCAGAGAGTTAATGACCTAACAGAAGTTATTAGCATTAGTAAACAGCTCTGACTTTTTTGTGGACAGAGCATGACTGACAGCAAAAAGTGAGTTCCAGAAGCATTAATACGTGAATGATAAAACATGGTTCAAAGGCAGAGCTAAGGTTGTAATAAGTCATAATAAGAAGCAAGTGTCATATCAAGGACAAAATATTACTGTATGTCCCACTCATTCATTCTTCTTCAAACTTTATTAAACCAGATAGAGTCCCATTTGAGAATTGAGATCTCTTTTACAAGGGAGACCTGGTTTGACAGTTTTTAAAGTGCAAAGTTAGTTGAGGTCACAGCAAATTAAAAGCAAAGGCACTGTCCAATTGACTCTTGCTGTCTTGTTTGTAAGACGGAACGAAAAGCTTGGAAAGTCATGAGTTCTGGTATTTTCAGCTCCAATAGAAGTGTATTCCAAAACAGGGGCTTTGCCTAAAAATGTTTGTTAAACATGAGCTACCAGACAGTTTTAGCGCTCATTGATAAGGTAATTAACTGTGCAAGATAAAGATAAAATGTCTTCTAGACACTGATGAATCATTGACTGTCATGATGCCCAACATAAAATGAAGCAAAAATTCAGAATTGCAAGAGATGCAAGATGTGTTAAATGAGTTGGCTACTAAGAGCTCAGGGTTACCGTTTCTGCTTACCCTCTAAGCCTGTTTTTGACAATGCTAGTCTTTAAAATTGAAGGCAATCTTTATATGCATTCCTGTTTTGACATCCAAAGGCACATTGCTCAAAAAAAATCTCACCTGTTCACTTCCACTGTTTTTTGTCACCAGTATGTACATGCATGTGCATGGTCAACCCATGACTGAGCATAAAGGGGCAGTCGTAATCTACTACAATCTCATGTTAAAAATTAGAGACATCAACTCACTTGTCCAGGTCATAGAGCGTGTGGGAGATGCAAACTGTCACCTCCACTCCAGCCTCAGAGGCCAGTTTCTTGATAGCTGCATCTCGCTCTTTCCCAAAGGGCTCAGAGTCGTACTCATAAGACAGACGATTAATTTTCCACTCCTGAAAAACAAGGTATAGAATCATAAAACAGTGTAAGGTACAGTGTGTATTCAGATGTTAACTGCATGTTTAAAGGAACCTGGAACTGAAATTTTGTGGTTAAAACAGACGAACATGTCACCTTGAACAGTCTGGGAAAGACATCAGTGGGTTGGCCTCGAATCACAAACAAGCGAGAATTGAGTTTTCGGAGGCTGGAGTCCAAATCCTCAAGACTCTGCAGTAAGAACCTGGAATAAGAAATAAAATTGGTGAAACAATCGGCACCACAGATACTCACCAAGTCTTTAATATTACAATAGCGTTAGCAGTTATAATATCCAAGGAAAAATGGGAAACCATGTTACTTTCAGCCAATGTTTTAAAGTTAAGGGTGGGTTTGATAATACAAAAATTAAGTACACTAAATAAACATGTAAATATATTCAATCAGATGGAGGGAAAAAAAAAAAAAATCAGATCATCTATTCCAGCATCCACACCTAATTTGAATTTCTGAAATAAATGATTTATGTGGGCACAAGTTTAATTCTTAATGTCAGCAGCTTAATTCACCAAATATGTCTGTTAACACATACAAAGATGATGTTTATATGTGAAACACATGGATGTTGCTGTTAAAGGCTATTAAAGGATAATCTGAAGCTCAGTTTCCCCAAGTTTGACAACAGCCAATTCTTCTTCTTCTTCTTCTTCTTTCTCAATGTAGTAAAATGACTATAGTACTTATAGTCTTTGTAATACTGCTTATTTTCATTATTCCTATCATTTTGAAACATTTATATTTCTATACTTCAATGTAAGATTTACCTTTACTTATCTATTCAAAGTTCAAATGGCAAAAAGAGAAGGCAGGCAGACCCTCCTTCATAAGTAGAAGCTAACCAACACGCAATATTTAGTTTACATATGTAAGAGGCTGATTCTGAGGTGGAGACATTGGCCGACAAACTGGAGGTTTGGTCTGAACAAAGCGGGTTTGTGAGTCAGCAGTGTCTGGCTTAATGTCAGGAAGGCAGGAAGACAAAGTACCTGAATGTTGGAGAAGGAGGCTATTTTGGGTAAATGGATCACTGTGGACTACATTACAGTCCTAAGAAAAATACAGCAACCAAACATTCTGGACAACTAATAAAGAAACAAATATAGAAGCAGCAACTGAAACATCAGAGGAACACAACTGTTACACAAAAAAAATACATGAACTTCCACCAGACATATTTTAGAGGCATAATAAATATTTGGTTTAGACAAAACAGCCATTTCAGAACATTTAAGTGTTAAAAGTGTGGTATATTTCTGGAAGTGATATACAACTTTAGGAATAATTATTAGACCACTGTGACAAAGTTGTGAAAAGTCAGGTTTTTGTCACAAATATGGCTTGTAAGCTGTTGGGGGTTTCTTGTATGCAAATGTGAGTCAAAACACTACAATGAACTATTTACTTTAGACATATAATATAGAAATAAGATGCCTATAAATTTGATCAACTTTGTAAGTAACAAGTTCCCTATAAATTCAGGACATCTGATGCTGAAAAATAATCCAGAAACGACAATTATTCCAAAAAGATGAAATCAGGTCATCTGATGGATTATTATATTGAATGTCAATAGAAAGTCACAGGTGGTGTAACAATTACTGTCAAAGCTACACTAGAAATATTCATTAGTATGGGATCCATTAACTGCAAGATCCGCAACTGTCAAACTGTAAAAATTGATAAATAATGTTTATAGTTACAGGAATCTTCATAACAGTGACAAAATTTTGCTCAGTCTCTCAATATGCAGCACAAGCGTCTGCAATGACCACGTTAGTTTTGTTCCGAAGCAAAATAGCCTGTGTTTCTTTCAAACATGTGAATTAATTTAAGACGCCATCTTTGCTTAAAAAATGAAGGAATCATGTAATGTAAATTGATATGATATTTCTTGACTTAATTTAGTTCAGTTCATATGAAAATTAAGTCCAGTGCCATCAACCTTTACTTCACATTATTTGTCTGAGGGCAGAGGTGAAATTATCCAGGTTAAACCAGCGCTTTTCTTCTCTGTAAACCAAACAGCATCATTTCTCCTGACATACCTCAATTAACCTCTACTTTGAATGAGCAAACAGGAGTGACCTTACTACTGAGCATAATCAATGGGAAAACCTACATTATCTCTAGCAGACATTGACATTTCCTTATCAAGACGTGTTTATTATCAGAGGTTTCAAGGACCATGCTGGGTTTCAGTTTTTCAGTGTCACTTCTGTCACAGCTGACTGGTACATCATTGATTCTCAGGCTCAGGCTTTGAACACATCCTTGAAGCCAAATCATAGACACTAGATGACTCAACTAATCTGATCCACATCAGTTTAATCATCAGTGATTTGACGTCAGTGAGCATAACCACACAGACACACAGAGCCAACAGAATCAACAATAAAAACACTGACAAAGCACCAGAATAAATTTCATCTGTACTTCATAGTTTAAATTTTTTTTTGTAATTTTGCATCACCTGCTCAAAAATAACACTATCTGTAAACATCTCAATCCATTGCACCCAGAATCCACACCCACACACAAGTACATGCATGTTTGCAGACAGAGCGGCAGTAATATGCTGCTTCCCGTACTGTTTCTATAGGTACCAACATTTGTAGGTGGAAGCTTCCTGTGTAATCCTAATCTAATCTTGTGTTTTTCAGTGTTGTATTTCAGTGACACTTTCATTTGTTTTCAAACACTTTCTATTTATCACCTCTGAAAAAATTTCAGTTGAAAACTTACAGTATCACTCGCAACAGTAAAAAACATAATTTTGCAATCATGCATAAATTGGATCTGTGACTGTAAGAGGCTGGAGCTCTATTGGAATTATTTATTATCAGGCTAGGCAATGGTTGCTTTTTAACAAATGTGGAAACTTTGAAGATTTTAATATTTATCATGGCTCCAGGAACTATCATGAATAATTTGAGATCTGGTGAAGAAGGGATACTAAAATACTAAATGAATTGGAGCTTTAAGCACTTTTCCCCTCAAATGTTGTACAGAACCCGCAATAAAAGCTCCAAGTGACTTTAATCATGAGTTGTGGCACAAATATACAACACATCTTGTTCTGAGCTCACAATTACATTCACATCTGGAAACTGTCTGACTAATTATCCTATGACTAACATGCGGTTCGTTTACATATCCGCCCAGTGTTATCCAGAGAAAACTCACTTTAGCTAACTTACTCTCTTGGTCACCCCGGATGAGACAGTCATCATATGATTTCAAAAGCTGATCCCAAAGTTGAACCACACAATAAAGCATGTCCATTTGGAGTGGTTTGATAGGAAAACGCTATTCTGTGTTGCTCAAGAAACTCCATAAGTTCCTAGTTTACATTCTTTCTCCCTTTTGTCCTCTAAACTGCACTCCTACCTTTTAGAAATAACTCTTTTATAGAGTAACTCCATACTAATTATATTCTCATAAATTACTTTCATTTGTAGAAAAGGTTTTCCCTATACACAGGCCACCCAGTAGAACTCTTTCAACTAGGTTAAACATATTTGTTAAACTTGAAGATTTGTTAAACATGATGACATTAAAATAGGTATCAGATGGACACAGATTAGATGTTTGTAGTACTTGTAGTTATACACTCACCAGAAATAGTTTAGTTCTCTTTCAGGCGAGAGAGCAAAAGTAGGTCAAAAAGATGTGGAGGATGGAAGGGTTTCTACTAACATACTGACCTACTTGCGCCACACTTGAGGCTGTTAGGCAAGGGAGAAGCTATTATGATTATGTCATCTGGCAGTGACACAACTTATTCAGTCAGGATCCACACCGAGAACTCAAGGACAGGACTGCTCTCTGCTTATAGAGCGGTTCAAAGGATACTCACACTGAATGAGTGCTCTTAATATGCAAGTGCTGAAATCTGTCTAAGGAGAAGCTGCTGGCTATAAGACATTTTATAGCTTTAACAACAATATGGATGTAATACATTGCATGTGCTATTATTTCATGCATGTAGTTAACATTGCTTTCAGTAATGCAGACTGTACAAAACAAACAGACCTTCAGAATTATGCACTTGGAAATGTGAAAATATAGGCTCTGTTGATGCAGTAGAGCCCATATTTTCACATTTCTAAGTGCATTCCCAGATTGAGGTTATCACTATTCTTTGATTCATTTAATGACAAATGTGTCGTGGGTTACATCTGATCACATGCTAGTTTGTCAAACATATAGACAATTTTTAAAACCTCAGTCGGTGCTTTAAACACCAGTTAAAACACCAATACACAGAGACACAAAGAAACAAAATCTAAACACAACAACACTGCAAGGAAGAGTCCCTTATAGATTAAGGGGGAAGAGACAGATTGTGAGCTAACCTGTGCATACAGCATTTTTCATGTTAATATTTCATAATCACACCTTTTATGTACATCAACAAATGAACAAAAAGATACAAATCAGGGCATACCGAATGATGTGTGTGCACTTTGCAATCATTCCAGGTTGCACGTTACATAACCACAAAAGCATAACATGGGTGCTTTATAACGGGCACGCCTTTTGCAGCTGCTGCCCTACTCTTTGAGCTACGGCATGAGACAGCAATGCAAACCAGAGCAAACAGCAAAAATGAAAACAAACATTCAGCAGGATACCAACCTCAGAACAGCAGCACTTTCATTCACAAACAAGAGTGGCCACTTTATGTACAGATCATTAACTCTACTTAGAATATAAAGCAGTTTACACAAACAAGGAGCAGACTCCAAGTTTTTAGTGAATAAATGTCTGACTAAGCTCAGAAAGCAGCAAAAAGATGCCAACTGTTTGTTTAGACTGGGAAAACTTCGCACTTAACTTTGAAGGTTAACCTTGACAGTTAGATGGATCAGTTAAAGGTTAGTAAGACGGAAAAAAACTTGTGGGTCACAGTTTGCCAAACATTCCAGTTAACGTAACGGTCGTTGCTCTTATCTGTCACATGATCCTGTAAAGCACCATATACTTATTTGTGTCACTAGACATACACTGCTTCTGTCATACATCAACACAGACACACACATTTACAGTCTTCTTGGAGTTAAACTTATTCATGTAACATTATATAGTGACATTAGATTAATCTGCATTACTGCCAATGTTCGTCATTGGAGGAAATATGATAAAGCAGGGAGACAAAAATATAAATCAACTCTTGTTACATGAAGGCTTTATGTGGCTTCATTCCATTCGTGTCTGCTTTCTGAACCAATTCAACAGCTGATGTCTATTAATTTATTAAAGGGATGAAGACAATAATGATCATGAATTCATTGTAGGTGTGACTGACACAGATCACTAATTAAGTCTAGATACATATTTTTCTAACTAAACCAATCATAACAGGATTTTTACAACAAGTTGTTCAGAGTGTTGCAAAAAAGCACTGAGGCCACTCGAACAGTGGCAGCTTGTCAACAGAGGGTGCTAAGGCACCACCCCACCTGTCTCACATGAAGAAGACGATGATAGGAATTGCCTAAAATAATTTTTAAAAACATGATTATTTAAATAAACAAACTATAAATGATTCAGACTTTGAGTACTGTGTATAATCTACATTCAAGTGTAGTTTAAAAATATTTGTAGTTGTCACGTGACGCGTTTCCTGTTCGGGGTGCAAAAATCTGCACCCAAGGCTCTCCATTTACCATAATACACTCTTGTTATAAATGGTGCGTGTCCAGTAGACCCCCCTCCAATACAAGAGACAGGAGAGGCTCAGGTCGCAGAAATTTGTGCCCAAGCACCACCCACAGGAGTAAATATCACATCCCCAAAAGAATCAAGCCCTTCCTTTGAAATGCAATCAGCGACGAGGTCTGTAGACTACTATACTACTGAGATATGTTCATGTGGCTGGATAGCTCAGTGGATAACACTACTGCCTCTGAAGTGGGAGGCTGGGTTGTGAAACCCAGTACGAGTGGCAACACTGATGTTTGTTAATCCTCAAGTTGATTTTCTATTTTTTTTATTTTTTATTTTTTAAATGGCATGCGATCTACCCATACTACCTTCGCCCCTGGTCTAAATGCATTGGCCATATTGTCAATAGAGTCATAGAAAAACGTGCATGTTTGAAAGATAGATGGGTGAAATTTACATGTAAAAAATGGATTACTGAAAACACACACTAGGTATTTTTATTTTAATTGAAATTCATATTTTAAAATAATGGTGCATGTGCTTTGGTGTATCCTAGTAGTGATACGTGGTTATAGTGCATCCGAAAACCAACTTGCATACTGTGCCCCACTAAACAATAATTTCACCAGCTGCCACTGCACTGGAATGAATAAATAAGTCTGAAAGATATTTAGACTGCCAAGGTCTAGCATAGACCACAGAGAAAATCTGTGGTCTTAACTATAACAAGCCGAGGATCCTTGATGTGAAAGAATGTCAAAACTGCCGCTGTCAAAGCCTTGTGCAAAAGAGTGAAACTTGCAGCATCAACAAGTCAGCTACAGGATAACTTTTTACTGGAATGATAGTCTAGACAGTATAAATAGATAAATGTACCAAAAT
>JAPTGW010000005.1:20361405-20372892 GCA_029814545.1 Apogonichthyoides opercularis
ACACAGAGTGTATATATATATATATATATATACACACACACACACACACACACACACACACACACATGTAGGTTAATGTAGTTTGAATCTTTATATCTATATGTATCTGTATGTGTGTGTGTGTGTGTATGTGTGTATGTATGTATGATGATATGTGATTCAAAGTTATCTGTGTCAGATGAGGACATTTGATGGTGGATGCGTTTTAACCCACTTTACCTAAACAACCATAAGGATTGCGTGTCTTAAAGCGTCGGGTCACTTTGGATCCAACCTTGCTTCAGATGCGTTTAAACACACTCTCTGTGCACCCTGTAATACGTGCTGCTGTCCTGTTTTATGATTGGGTCACTGCTCTGATCTCATGTTTAGTGATTGGATCAGTGTTGATGTCCTGGATGAAAGCAACTCTCTTTAAGCCCTCGCATGAAGCTGTGGACTGACACTGCTGTTTTTCACTCTGACACAGAGGGAATAGTGGTACACCTACTTTATGGTGCCAGGTTTACTTCTCCACCATGCTGTCAGAACTTCTATCAAGTTAAGTCCCTAGACTGATTGAAATCTAAAATATAAAAAAATGTATTTAAGAAAATGCTCACTTTTCTCATCAGTCCAACAACTCATGAATTGATCATCATGTAGGCTATCAATCATCATTTATCATTTCCAGAAATCCTATTCTATTGACAGAAACTGGAACACTTGCAGACAAGAAACTGCGGTGCCAAAGTGGAGAAACGTATTCAAATCCCTGCACAGAGACGAAAATTTGAGAGTTTTTACATCAGATGAAGGTTTCTGGTTATCGTTGGCTGATATTTGCACTGTATTACAATAAAAGTCCCAAATTTTTCCATATTCACTACGGTTCACATGTATTCAGCTTTTTATTAAGCATTTTATTAGGTACTGAAACAACTAGCACAGTGGTGACTAAGTGGAAAAATGATTTTAATAATTTATTTTACTGTTAGTCAAATGACAATTTGTATAGACCGACTCTTTTTACGCGGTGCCAAATTACGCACAACCTTCATGCAGTTATATTACTACCTCCAGCTTGCCCTAACTTCTCCTCTATGTGCTTTTAGTGCATAAAACAGTGTGAGTTGCTGCTGGTGAGGCAGCATGGTTTTTCTATCTTGATCTGAACTACTAACCAAGTCTTAGAGAGATCAAAATTCAATCCCGTTCTAAGAAAAAAAGAGAAATGACGTTATTTGAATATGTGCCCAAAATCCTTAATGAATAACTTTGGACGAGTAGGAGGCAAATGCTGCCCCAGCTGTTTCCTGTTGAAAATGTCTGTGTAATGTAGATAAATGTGAGGGATTTTCTCTCTAAATCCGTCTCCTGTTCGCTAAATCTCACTTCTCCAAAACGAGCCTGCGCAATGGAACAAAGTCAGAATATTGAGATGTGACATTGCCCGCATCTCATCCTCTTTCTCCCCGTTTTTTAATGACTTCAAACAAGTTCATTTTCGCCGGGCTTTGTCTTGCGGAGACCCGTGGGGATGTCTAGCGCTCTTTCCTTTCAGTGGCATTTATGTGATGTCTTCAAGGTAACTTACCTGATTTCCTTTGACACTATAGATTATCACCTTGTTTCTTCACTTGCTCACTGTTTGCACTGAGCATCCTTACCTTGTTAAAAATGAAATTACATCAAGAATTTTTGCATCGCTCATTTAGATTTTACTGCTTTTAAATGCATGACAAATGTGGATTTATTCCGTTTTTTTTGTTTTTTTTTTGTCCCTCACGTTTACAGTTAGTGAGCAGTTCTGTCTTGCATGACTTGGTGATTTTCTCTCCAGATAATAAGAGCTTGCCTCGTTATGCTTTAACTGACTTTTTCTTTTGGATATCCTGACGTGAATCGTGCATGAGTTCCAGGCTCGGATGAATGGATTTTCATCCCCACACACCTTCTGTGCGCCCTGCGCTCTTTTTCACCAGAAAGCCCGAATGCAGCTCTGCAACTTCCAAAGTGATTTACTGCTGAGTCTGCATGATTAAGTGGCAAATATCTAAGATGAGACTGCAGTGTTAACAGAGAGGAGCTTTAGCTACATGAAGTTCTTATGGTTGCAATGACCGTGTGCTTGCTTGAGTTTGTGATGAACATGATAATGCGCTGTCTTTATTCTACTTATTATGTATATTTGGCCCACTCAGCTTCCTCTGCTGGGTTTGGCGAGAGAGCCGTTTTCCATCTCACATTTTGGATCGGAAAGATCACTGGCGCTTTTTGCATGGTTTATTCTGCTTTTTGAATTGTTAATGCTTTTTTGCTTCTGTGCGCAATAATGACTTGACAACGTTTGTTGGCACAGAAGAAACGCTCATTTTAATTGCTCTTTTGTCAGGGATCACTGAAATAAGAGAATGCATGGAAATGCCTGGAAAAGCATTCGGTTCTAAGGATGTGTACCAGGAGTGAGTAGTGGTATGAGAAGCAGAAATGTGATTTCACTTTGGACGCGCTCAAGTCCTTTGCGCGCCGGCATTCCGGAGCATCTGAGCCTGCAGCCTCCTCTTTGACTCTGGCACCAGCTTGAAAGTTTGGATTTAATTCATTTTCCTCCACCTCCCAAAAACCCTGTAAAGTTACCATCTGGCCACTTTTTTTCTTTTTCTCCCCCATGTTTAAAAAAGGGGAAGACTGGAATAAACCAGCTGTAACACCTCTGATTTTAATCCTTATATGTACCAAATGCACTTGCACCAACGCGCACTTGAGCAAGGTACAGGCAAAGTAGAACTGTTCAGCAGGAGGCCTGCAATAAAAGACAAATTACTTTGACACTGTGACTTGTCTTGGTCAGGTTTCTGATTTATTGCAAATCTGTCTGTGATTATGCTCTGTCTTCAGCAGCAGTGAAATTGTTAAGCTCTCCCTCTCTCCCTCTGCGCAGAGTGCGATGTGCTGTATCTCCTGTAGCCACACCCTCTCACTACTGCTGTGCGTCCTCACCCTGACTCCGACGGCAACAGGGGCGGGGCCAGAGACCCTGTGCGGGGCGGAGCTGGTCGACACGCTGCAGTTTGTGTGTGGAGATAGAGGCTTTTATTTCAGTAAGTGCACCTTTTTATTTATTCATAAAGGTTGGCTGTATCTGTCCCAGAGCTCTCCACCTCCAGGAGGCTCATAAATAAAAAAGCAGCCAGTTTGACATCTTGTCTTGACTTTCCCTGCATCAATGTTCTTTTTCTCTCTATTTCTCCTTTCATTCAGTCCTCCTTGACCATTTCATGTTTTCTTGTAGGCTGTATTCTTCCATATGCATTTGTTTAAAATGACTCAAGTCACGTTTCTGAACATGCAATCCTAGATGAACTACATACTGATTAAGACTGACTGTAATGTTTGTTGCAAATTCTAGTTTTGCCCATGAGGAAAGGGCTGTAAGTGACATTTGGCTGACTCTTATCTTAAAATGAGGGTAGCTAAATGTTGCAGTAAAGTATATATAGTAAAGTTTTTTTCTTTTTTCCACCAGAGAAAGGAAAGCTACCCAAAGAAAACCCTCTACTCTGACTTAAATCTCTGATTTTCCATTGAGGGTACAACCTAGACCAAAACAGCAAAGGATATATGAAGCTACTATGGCTAAGTGTGATATTCCACCAGTAGTCAGAGTTTCTGAGGTGCATTCTGAGTTTACTGTCAGAAAAAGCAGTACAACTGTCTATTAGCAGCAGAACTGGCTCAAACACTAATTCTGGAAAGAGCTGTACATGTAAAACCTCATTATTTACCTTTTTTGGCTGATATCCAATCAATTGGGTCAATTTGCACCAACTGTTGTGAAGGACCACTGCAACTTTCCAAAAGCCATTGTAACATTTTTATAGTAATTCACTGTCCCTCTGACTCCTGTGCAGCTTTAACATAACAATCCATTATTAATGCTTTGGTTCAGGCCCAAAGTTATGAAACATTTTCCACATGTGGTAGACTTTGTCAGCTGCCAATGTCAAAAAGAGAAGAAGAAGATATAAGATTTCTGCGGGAAATCAGCGGCATCTATAGTACATTTGCAGTTGTTCTCTTTTCCAGTAATTGATTGCTTTCCCCTAAACCTGAACCTAGAATGGTTTTAGATATGTCCTTTCAAAACAACTTGGTGACTGATAGAAGGCTGGGGTCCAGGAGGGGCCCAGTCTTTAAATACAGGTCTCTGTGCAGCAAGAGGAGTAGTGACCAGTGTGCAACAATAGAAGTAAACTGATGGCATATATTTATACAGTAACCTAATAGCATATTTATAAACCACATATTATTAATATTCGTGGTGGCCTCTCTTTGAGTGGCGATTATAAACTGTTTCCGTTTCTATCTGAGAGACATTTGTTACATATTATTCCCCTCTCTCTGCCCCAGTTTCCCATGTCGTCTTTCCTGTACATGATCTAATAATCTTCAAATTGCCTACTGCTAGATTACTGTGACTGTTTTGGAAAAGTACACTGGGTATTTTAACAATACATTAAGCAAATTATTGTTTCTTCACTTTGACTTTTTTCAGCTATGTCAAGAAAGGCTGTCTCAATGCTCCTAATGCACTCTTATAAAACATGACATCTTTTATTACATTGCCACAAAGTTATATTTAGTCAAATCATGAACATACCTCTGTGACTTTATTTAAATACAGTTAAACATAATCTTAGCTCGGTACACTGTCGAAAACCTTTGGCTAGTCTCCAACTTTAACAATAAGATAGGATGTTTTGCTTCTTTACATGCAGTTCTGATTTCCTTCCATATTTACACATAAAAGCATGGTTAAAGTTATACACAACAGCTTATTAGGATGACTGCTTTAACACTTGAGTGCTAAAGTGAACAGTATATAGCATGTCCATTTTAAGACAGCTATACCTATGTTATATGTTCTGTTGACCTGTGTCAGCAAATGTTTACAATGATGTACAAATTCAGTAAAGTCTGTCATGTTTCTCTGTCATCATCTTTCATTTGGTCACCGGTTGATGGTGTTATATCCTTTTTATTAAGTCATTATTTCCTTTTAATATTACATGTGAGTGTTTCACGAAACATCAAGTGATTAACACTTTAAGTGATTTTATTGTATCCGGTCTTATTAAAATGCTCTAAATGACCAGGTTCAGTTCCACAATTTTTATGTTTAGGGCTTTTTTCCCTGAACGATAACAATGGAAGGGAAGAGGCTGATCTGCAATGTGTGGTATTTGAATTGTTTTGACCAAATAGAGCTTACTGAAATGAATGACTTACCGTGCATTTAAAGGTGTAGTATTTAGTGGCATCTAGTGGTGATGTTGTAGACTGCAACCAAATGAATATCTCTCGCTTCATTGTCCTCTTCTAAATGTGAGGGAGAACTTTCGATGACCGCTAAAAACTGGAGCCAGCGTTTAGTTAATCTTTTCTGGCCTACTACAAACATAACAAACTGTAGAAAAGAATCTGTACTGTCAGTAGATATTAGAGGTTCATTCTATGGTAAAGAAAACACAAGTTATTATGCATTTTGTTGCAGTTCTACTAATAGATCCCTCTAATTCTAAACACTGCACTTTTAAAGCAGAACCCAATAGGGCAATGGATTATACACTTATTTATAAAAACAACTTTTATCTACAAACCTGTTGTGTACAGCAAGTACATTTTTAAGTGCATGACAGTCTCGGTGGCCTAGTTAGCAGTTTGAGACTTGCAACCTGTAGCACATAATATCGACTGAATCTGTATCCTAAAGCCAACTCTTCAGTTTCCATAAGGTTTGAAGACCCGATGTGCACTCAGCAGTCTATTTCATAGGAGACTATACTGCACATGTTTCATCTGCTTCATCTTATTGATTTATGGTCCAATACTTTGGCAAAGCTGCCACACTGTTTCACATAGCAACCGTGTTAGCAACAAGTACCTTCTGCAAAAATGTTTGACGAGGTGAATGAGATGTATTTTATATGCTGTTCTTTGGTGCTTTTGAGATGCTGGTTTCTGTTTGGTCTTCTGCTTCAACCGAATAAATAACCTGTCCTACACAGAACAAAGGTCAAGGGCATCCTCATAGGAAAAGAGATGAATATATGTTCAGTATGGATGGGAAAATATTTGCAGCAAGTCAGAAAAGTAATCTTCTGAACCGCTTTATCCTTGAGAGGGTTGTGGAGGTGCTGGAGCCTATCCCAGCTACCTATGGGCAAAGGCAGGGTTCACCCTGGATGTGTTGCCAGTTGCAGGGGCTGACATATAAAGACAAACACCTGATCATTCTCCCATTCAGACCCGTGGGGAGTTTAGCTTAACCAAATAACCTATCAGGGCATGTTTTTGGATGGTGGGAGGATGCTGGAGTACCCGGACGGAACCCACACAAACACGGGGAGAACATACAAACTCCACACAGGTCTTGGTGTTGGAATCGAACCCAGGACCTTCTTGAGGCAACAGTGCTATCCACTGCACCACCATGCTGCAGAAGTCAGAAAGTAAGCATTTGAAAGTGAAGATGGTAAATCGGTGAGATACCAGTTTGAGACCTGTCACAAACCAGAAGTTAATCTAAGCTTCATTCTAATTCTGATTCTTACCGTATCTGGCAGCTTATTCCTTAACACAACTTGTCTTGTATTTATATTTTGTCATTTATTTCAGCCCATTTGCATAGAGCATTTTAAAATCTGTTTGAATGTAAAACAGGTTTACTGTAGAATCCTTCATTCTGAACCTTCTCTCTGGCAATAAATTCTCCATGCACCTTGCTAGTGCTCCACACCATCCTGCTGCCACATTCTTCCACCGCAGCATGCAGCTTTTCCAGGACCAGTCAACATCATTCTTTGCATCAGGCTTTTTGTACACACTTTGCCAGAGAGTTGTTGGAGAACTCCCAAGCTGCTGTTAAGCTGCGAGTCTTGTTCGTCCAGATGCTGCTGGCAAAACTCATATGCTGTGAAGCGGCCATGACAGCCAACTTGATTGCCAGTTTTCAGCCCGTGAGACTTTTTGGTCTTTGGGTTGTCTATGAATGCACAAATTATGTTATACAAATGATGATGTTTTCTTCACTTAGGAAAAGAGACAACAAAAGATCCTGGGCTAGCAGGTCTGAAAGCTTGTAAATTATTAGTGATTTTTATTGATTTGTTCTGACTCATCTGTCTTTATTTTTGGATTCTGCTTCGGCATCTGTTTCTTTTGTTTGTGGTTAAAGCTTCTGTGTAACACAAGGATCAAAACCCTTAACACCAACTGAGCTTGGACATCCTTTTCATAGATAATATTAACATTAACTTTAATATTTTGGCCATTTGCACTCTTGTTAAAACTTTATATTGTGAAAGTTTATAAATGGGCCAAAGTAAAGTAAATGCAGCTGTAGTTTGAAGTAAATGAAATATTTAAGATTTTGACAAGGTAGAAAAGTGTCTAGGGATTGGATGATGTAAGAATGTGATGAAGTGTTGGCTACTGATAGCGTAGAATATAGAAATGTAGTGCTGCTGTTTATATTCGCTTTATAGAAAGTGTTGAATGGAGGCCAATATCATTCATGGATCCTTATGCATGGATACAGTTCTTAAACAGGAACAGACGTTTTTGCGGTACTAGGAATGTGTTTGTCTTTCCCGCATTACCTTACACAGAGCAGTCACTGAACTGCATAGCATCCATCTATCAATGCCACATTTTCCTGTGTTGAAAAAGAGGTGTATTTCATGAACACTCCATCCTTTTTCTGAAAAGACGATGAGGTTTGAGCAGCAGGGTGCTGTGAATTGGAAAATATGCATCTCCCTGTCTTCCTCAGTTTCTCTTGCTCTCTGATGTTCTAGTAGGTGTTGTTCCATTTCTCTTTCCTCTTTTTTGGTCAACACATGTACCAGTGGCTGCTTGTGTAAAATATCTGGAGAATCCATTTGGGCTGTTCATCTATAGGATTCAGCAGAGTAACAGCTTGGCCAAAGGAGGCAAACTCCCTTCCTTGAACTCTTCCCCTCCAGTCTGGCCGTGTTGAACTTGGCAGCACTCTGACTGATAATGTGTCTACAAACAGTGTTGCAATGACAGTGGACTTTTTGTGGTGAGAGTGCCTCTGCCAATCCACCTTACGCATGTCACTGGTTAAGTATCTTAAAGTTCCTACCCTGACAGAAATGCTAAATACCGGTTGGTGGAAATTCTTTTTTTAGGATAATGAAACTGCAGTCTAAGAAACTGAAAAAAAAGTCCAAACCATAGTCAGTTTTTCCAATTATTAGCCTGACCTAGAAATCCTCAGTTGTGTTTGTAGTGCTTTAGCAGGCAAGACCATGGGGTGATTTGAATAGGATGTTCAATCCATGAATCAGATGTGTTTAGGGAGGTTTTTTGGCTAAAGAGTAGGTGCTAAGTAGCTAAGCTTTTGGTTCATTCTGAAATGTCCACCATCAAGAATGAATGTGATCTCTTATGTTACTGCTACTGATTTTGGCGCAGCAAACAAGAAGAGACATTCTCCATGTTTTTAGTTGACTGGTAATATTGAGTTGATGAAGTTTTAATTCATAAATCAGTCCAAAAGTGAGATGCGATTTCTTTTTCAGGTGTGATTTTGGACTGCACCAGTGATGTTTGAATTAAAGAAGGTAAAAAAAAAAGAACAGAGTGAATTGCTTATAGCAGCCAGTGATGAGACTTCCTTTTCAGTGTTTGTCCCTGTCAGTTTTATTCAAAGCTTCTGAAGCTGGAGAGAGAGGTAGAATGTATAAACAGCACATCACATGCATGCACGCTCAAAGGCATGCGCGCAAACACACATGCACACAGCTAGCCCTTGTCCCTCAGCAGCAGGGGATTATGTGGATTACAGGATGATCAGCCCCCTTCTCTCCCTCCCTAGTTTAACGCTGGACCTGAACACAGCGGAAGGCACTGGGATCTGAAGAAAGACCTCCTATGTCCTCTCTATCACCACAAAAAAAGGTGTCGTTTTCCCATTAAGACCTGAATTAAAAATCTCCAACCCTTCTGTGAATTACTACACTGCAGAACAAAGAGGCATCTCATGAAAAGGACAGGCAGGCGTCCTCCAAATTTAGAGTGGTACATTAGGTGAAGCTGAGACACAAGGGATTTGAGGACACACAGGACTAAACAGTAACTTACCTTTGAAACTCTTCACCAGTTTTATCCTGTCGCATAACATGGGTCAGCTACAAAGAAAGAGGAAGATATATCTAGTTGCATGTGTGCAGAGATCACCCAGGTTTGTAGCTGATATCCTGAACCTGGTTGGCACATTCTATCTTGCACATAGTTGATCTCCTCAGACCTTCAATTTTAGTTTTACTCTGAAAAGCTCAACACTTTGGCAACTTCACTTGTACAGGACTGCAATGATTAATTGATCTACTAGTTAATCAGAAAAATCTTCAACTATCTTGATAATCAAAAGCAAAAAGATTACATTTTTTATGGTCCAAGTCTCCTGAGACTTATTAAATATCTTTTAAACTTAACACTTTATAATTATGAAAAAAACCCTCTCAACGGAATTACTACTCTTTGGTTGCAACCCTAAAAGTAAGTAAAGTGTATCAAAGGTATGATTTTCAGTTTCATTACCTTTATAGTTCTCAATCCTACCAGGTGAACACAAGAAATTTATTTCTATGGTGCTTTTTACAGGCTAATAGTAGCAAGAGTCAAAAACAGAAGAAACGATTTGGTAAAATATGCTGCCATTAAAAGTATTATAAATACAAATTATAAAAAAAAGACAGAAAAAAATGAACCTATGTTAATGCAAGGAATTTCCTTTCTATAATGGTGATATTGGAAAAAGTTGGCAAACTTCCTTAATAGCACAATATCATCTGGTATCCAATATTTTAATCTTGCAAATATGCTAATACAAAACTTTTTTTTCAACTGTACTCTGAGCACATGAAAGGTTTACACAGATATAGGTTCAAATTCAGTATTTAAACAATGATGCTGTTGACAAATAATCTTCCTTCAGTGATTCATCGCCACACTTTCAGTTTAGTAGCACATATTCTAGTGTCACCACACAATAGTGTGAGGAACACTTCATTCTTGCCATAAACTCTTTGTGGTACCAGTGATAAAGAGCTAGTTTCCAGTACTTTAGCAGCTCTTATAGTCCCTGCCCAGCTGTAAACTGCCTGACACTTTGCAGGAAGAGCAGTGCAGAGGCTCCAAGAATCCACTGGTTTTTATTAACCATGACCAAGCTGTAAAACTCAGATGCTTTCTGTGCCACTCTAAAATGGGGGAATCCAGCCATCTCTATGCAGTGCTGTTCCTTAGAGGAATGAACAGTGTGTGCTGCGCCTGTCAAACACCAAACCAGTAATGTTAGCTGGAAAAGTGCAGTGGTATCAAACAAAACTATTAGTAAACACTAAAATATAACAGGAATGCTAGGAGCTTGATGTTTAAAGTGAATCATTTAGAGGAATTCATTATCACTCTTGGAAAGTGCTTATGAAATGCTCTTTGCTGGGAGAAAAGCAGGTCTCATTAATAATATTTTTGAGCATAATTAATTATCCGCATAAGACCAGAATCACAGTACATTAGCTTGTCATGATGACTAAGACCCTTACAAACCTGATATCTCAGCTTACATGACATAAGATACACATTTGTCGTCATGTATGATCTATGCATCCTCCCTCTAGAGTCCAGTTTAAACAGTAAATACTGTGTGGTGGGAAGCTCTGGCAAAAAATATTGTTTACCCTTATTTGTTTAACAACAGTCAGAGAAAACAACTCTTTGTTTAAGAGGGATTATAGCAGTTATCCATGGAATTGAAGCATTTAAAACCTTCCAAAGCTTTTAGACCTGATTATTATATGCGTGTTTTTCCCCAACCTGCCTGAGCTGATTATCCTACATGTTACAACCGGTGCCAGCTGATTTTTCTCTCCCTTCCAGCTGTTTGTGCAGCAGGGTTGCAAGCTATTTTGAGAATAATAGCGGATGTTAATTTGCAAGGCTTTATTGGGAGGGACTGAAAAACAGGCCAGGCTTCGAGGCAGAGCCCCTCTTTGGCTTTCAGCTATTATTATATAATCACCAGCCAAAATTCAACCTCATATTTGTCTCTGTAACTTTTTTTGACATCAGGTGTTCATGTAACAGCAAGAGCAGTCCCACAGATATACACCACAGGAAGATAAACTGCAGATTTGATCTGTTCATGGACTGAAAGCACAGGAAAGAATGAATTAAAAACATACTAAAATGCAATGATAAAATGTGTAAAACTGTAAATTGTTAACATTTTGAATAATATTCAAAATGTTAACAATTTTGAATACCTTTATATATTATATAAAGAAATGTGCAATGTTAAATTACTAATTTCTCTATCACTCTGGAGAGTTTCAGATCTGGGTAAATCCAGTCTCTGCTCCCTGAATAATGCAGGTGCACAGTGTATTTTTAGCATCATTCTACCTGATGTGC
>JAPTGW010000005.1:20372992-20383955 GCA_029814545.1 Apogonichthyoides opercularis
CATCATTCTACCTGATGTGCAAACCAGAAGCATCTCCCTTTGCTTCTTTCTTCCGTCTCATTCACACCTCCATTAGCTTCCACCCTGCCCTGTGTCTGGGGGTGTCTTGAGGGAGAAGGATGCCTCTGTTTCTGAATGAAACCTGCTCTCGGTCCAAAACAATATTGTCAGGACAAGGCAGACAGAGAGCAGAAGTTAATGCACTTTGTCAGCACTGGCAGGCTTGTGAGCCAAGAGCTATTAAGTCTGAGAGGGAAAGGCATTTCCTCCTTGTAAATGCCATATTAAATTATTATTATTTCATTTGGTAACAGGGAAAAGCCCATCAGGGCTATATTGCTCAAGGTGAGTAGGGAATTGTAAATGGAGAGTCAGAGTTTTTCTAAAGGCCACCAAAAGAGGGTGGGTTTTAGGGGGGTTGGGGAATTGAAAAAAGGAAGTGGGTATTAGCGTCATGGTAAGTTGTCATGGTCCCTAAATAGTCTTTTAACTATTTATTTACGTTATATTTCTCCATGTATATTACTCAACTTCCTCAACTCAACTTTTTTTTTTTTTTGCATGAAAGGTGCATCATGCTTTTGTTTTTATTATCTATACTCTCTGAGTTAATCTTCAGGATGCTCCTTCTGATCAAATGAAAACGTGAATGAACAGTGGGGTATTGCCAGCAGGGGTGTGGCTGCAAAGCCAGCCTGACTTTTCCTGCAGGGTGACTGGGCTCAGTAGCCTTGTGGTTTGGCCTCAGTGGATGGCCCTCTGTGTAAAAGATACCTGGGCCAAAATGGCTGAGCATGATATTCTTAACATTTTGGTGACTGTGACCTGCTTTTTACAAGAAAACTCTGCCAGAAAAAGATCCACGGTGTGCAATATGATACACCATAAATTCTGCACAGAAGAAATCCATGTCATTAAGGTTATTCATATATTAGAAGAATCAGCCTTATGACTAGCCACAATTAGATTGATGAATTCTGCAAACCAATACAAAGCACTGGAATGGAAAAGAAAATTAAATTACCAAAGCCAAATTTATACAGAAATGCTGTTTATTTGAACAATGAATGAAAGGGAGTCCAAGTGGTAACATCTGGGGTGAAAAGTTAAGCCAATGCAGACGTTTCAAAATCTGCAGTAAACTGGATGCCCACTGGGGGGCTGGCTCCGAAAGGGAATCTATCCCTGTAGACCCTCATATCAAAATGGATAACTTAAAAGCTGAACTAAAACTGTTTATAACCTGGTACAAAGAATCGTTTTGGTGTCTATAGCTTAGTTTCCCTTCTGTGACAACTGTATAGAGGTTGAACTGTTATAAAGCTCAAGCCAAAAAGTTCAGGATTATTAATAAACTGGCCATCGAGATTGACAGGTGTGTGCTATGAATGTCTCCCATGTTGTTTGTGCTCTACTGGCATTAGCTTGGCTGCAGAAACATACCTTCGGAGCTTTGGTTTATTGAATGTAGCTTTTTTCCCCTTTGTAGGCACTTTTGCTGTAGTTGTACAAATGGAAATACAGCAACAAGACTGTCATAATGTTTACTGATGCTAAATTACAATAACTGGTGTCACACAGTGGCACTAGCTGATGTTAGTTTTAATATAAACTATAAGATCTACCACCTACCCTGATAATTAGCTCAGGCAGCTGTTATTAGTGAGTTTGTACTGTTCACAGCTTTCACATAATGCTTATCAAACACAACTGCATGGGTTAGCATTTACAGTCATAAGCCACTGACATTTTTGTGAAAACTGTGTCTTCCATAACAACCAGATGACTTCTGTGATTATCTTTATATTTTATTTATAGACTATCAAATTACAATGCCACCTGATAAGATTTAACATTAACAAAAGGATCATTTTGTGAGATGTGTAACAGATCTGAGATGTTGCAACAGGCCAGGGCCATTTATGGCAGCTCTACTGTCTGTCCAACAGACACATCTGGATTTCTATATACAAATTTTTCTTTATAATGTCAATACCAAAAGTTAAAATAATCAATCTCACCACAAATGTCAGTAATCTCTCTCATCACAGTCAAAACATCCACTCTGTTCTACCAAAAGACTGTGTTGTAAAGAGTATGAGAAGGTTCAGTGATGTAAAGAAACTGATACGATTGGCTCACAGTGATACAAGTGGTTAAGGCTTAAGATAATCCAGTTGTAAATCAATGACATCCTTTTGGGGTCAACTTTTGTTCATTCATCTGTACCATAAAACATGTGAAGATAAAGAACAGAGGAAGTGGATTATACTGATAACCAAATTTATAATTCTTAAATGAATAAGAAAAAAGTTGGCACTAGACATATTTCATTTGTCAGCCAGTTCAGGAGACGTTAAATAAAGTAAGAATTCATGTCAACAATTAATTTAGCTCCTTCTGAGGCTCAACTGAATATGAACCTAAACAAGAAATGATCCTTCAGGCAACACCAGTGTTAACTGTTAAGACCCAGTGATGAGTTTTGCAGCTCAATGACATCAGACTTAACAACTGAATTAGTTGTTTTCAACAACAGTGAAAGAGGCAGGAGGAAAGTCTATTGTCTTTTGCATAAATATCTTTGACCATGTTGTGCATTTGAAATTGCACTTGCCAAACCAATGGTGACATCACAGAGCATTCATTCACTATTTATTTTCTGTTTGTCGTAGTATCACCTATGCTGCTGTTCAACCCTTTTCTAATTCCTACTGCTGTTCCTGTCAAACAGGTAAACCAGCAGGCTATGGCCCCAACGCACGCCGGTCACGTGGCATTGTGGATGAGTGTTGCTTCCAAAGCTGTGAGCTGCGGCGCCTGGAGATGTACTGTGCACCTGCCAAGACTAGCAAGCCACCTCGCTCTGTGCGTGCACAGCGCCACACAGACATGCCGAGAGCACCTAAGGTTAGTACTGCAGGGCACAAAGTGGACAAGGGCACAGAGCGTAGGACAGCACAGCAGCCAGACAAGACAAAAAGCAAAAAGGTGAGCATGGCACTGAACAGATACACTCAAAGGTTTAATCCTCAGGAAATGTGGTTGAAAACAGATGATAGGATTCACGTTTTGGCAGATTACGCCAGAGCTTGTACAGTCATGAGAGAAAGAAAGTACACAGTCTGTGGATTCTGTGGTGTTACTTATCACGGCATAATGGGGGAAAAAATCACATGAACAGGTTCTAAAATTATTTAAATCTAACCTCAAGTGTAAAACAACACATAATAGAGTCCACTGTTCCATTATTTTCATAACAAAAATAAAACCCATACTTTTTAAGAGGGCAAGTCGTAGCCAGGTCCTGCGAAGCAACTCCACTTGCTTTATTGAGCAACATCAAGTGTGAACACTTCTGTAAATTAGAAGTTTTTCCAGTTTACTTGTCTGGAGCATTCAGGTGTGTCTTAACACAACATCAAGAAGAAGAAAGGCTACAGCAATGAGCTTGGAGAAGCAATTGTTGCTGCCCATCAATCTGGGAAGGGTTCGAAGCTATTTCCAAACAATATGAAGGCCATCATCCTTATAGTGAGAAAAATGAGTCGGAAGTGGAAAACACTGAAGACAGTTTTAATATTCCTAGAAGTGGACATACAAGCAAATTCACCCCAAAGTCAGACTGTTCACTCCAGAAACTGCAAAATACCTACATCTCAGATTCTACAGGCCTCAGTTAACATGTTAAATATTAAAGGTCATAACAATGCAATTATAAAAAGACTGAACAAGTGTGTTGTTCAGTTTAGTCTGGAGGGGTTGGAAGGAGAATATTACAAAAATCAGTCAAAGCTAAATCTTGGCCAAAAGTATGTAAACTATGCAACTGGACAGTGATCCCAAGCACATCAGCAAATCTACACAAAATGAGCAAAAAAGAGAACAATTAGGTTGTTGTAATGGCTCAGTCAAAGTCAGGACCTCAACCTGATTGAAATTCTGTGGTGGGACCGTAAGAGAGCTATGGATAAACAAACTTCAGTGAACTGAAGCAACATTGTAAAGAAGAATGGGACAAAATTCCATCCCAGTGATGTGAGAGATGGAGTGAGATGCAGAAAAGTATGACTTCAACATATGCTGCTGAAGCTGGTTCTATAAGCTAATGAACAAAAGGATGTAGTTGTTCATACGCTGTCCCTCCATTTTGCCTCTATTTTTTAATTTCTTCAGTGTTGTTTTACACTTGATGTTAGATTTCAATGATTTTAAAGCCTGGTAAAGGCCTAATGAGTTTTTATTATATCCTAATATGTAAATTCATAGAATTCAAGAAGGATGTACTTTCCTTTTTCACACAATTCTATGTCAATATTTTAAAATGTGATAGAATATTCATATTTGATTTGTTGCTGAGAGTCAGACGAGATGGATGATACCACTCTCAAGTATATTCCAGGAGCCAGTTAGCTTAACTTCGCATAGCATACAAGCATGTTTGGTAGTTGTTGGTGTGACCACACAAACTGTCTATACATGTGTTTTAGGCTGGACTTTGTCTTCAGCCTGTCTGTCACACATTTCATAGTATTGTGTTGAAGTACTATGACAAGCTACATTCACAACTGCAGGGTTTGGAAATAGTGGCCAAACAATCAAAAATGTTCAGCACTGTAGTTTCAATCTAAAGTTCTTGAACTATCAGAAAGCATCCCCAAGGGGTAAATATAAACACTGGAGATCCTCCAAACAAGGCTAGTATTGTTAATTAAAGTCAAATCTAATTGATTGTTATCTTCAGACAGATCTAGGCTAACTGTATCCTTTGGTTTTTATGTCGGAATAAGCTTATTACCTTTTTAGTATTAAGGAAACACAACACGAGAGTGGTATTGATATCTTTTTCAAGCTCTCAAAATAAATAAATTCAGTCTCAAAATGTCAAATGTAAGAGGTCAGTAGGTACAATAGCAGGCAGATTACTGTAAAGTAAGAGAAATGAATCCAACTTAAGTGGTTTCGTTTTCCTCCCACAGAGACCTTTACATGGACATAGTCATTCATCCTTTAAGGTATGCATGCAAATGGATATATTTCACCTAATTTTGTTGTAATTTTGGATTATTACCTCCCTGAAACATCTATCAAACATGAAACCTCCACTCTGACATCTTTAAGAGCTTCAAAAGGAGAACAAGTTTTATTTTGGAAAGAGGGAGGTTTGTCATTCCTTCTTAAATCTTAATCTCTTGGCCAAAGAAAGAAATCTGTGAGGTCTAAATGCAGACTCTGTTTCATCCTCAAGTTGCCAACCTGCAAGAGTGTGATCCTTTTAAGATTCAACTGTGTGCTTTTTACCCTTCTCTTAAAAAAGAAAACCATTAGCAGGAGAGGGAACTAAGTGGTTTTTGTCGTAGAGCCAGTGGCACTCATGCTCCCCAGGCAGAATCTCCACTCTGCTACTGTACATTATGTGCTGAAATTCTGGCATCTCACCATAGGGAGATTGGACGACGAAGCACGCATACCACGTTTTAGTGTGTCTGTGCACTTGTACAGCAACATCCCTCTTCTGTTTGTTCATTTGTGGATTGCATTGCAGTGTGAATGTTGCATAGACCATCCTTTTAATTTCTTCTTCAGTTTTTATTTTCATCTTCAGAAGTATAGCTGTGTATTTTTTGACACAAGCACAGATTTCAGAAACCCAAACTTGCACACTTAATACTAAATCTACCTGTGATATATGCATGTCTCAAAATGTGCTTTCATTTTCTTGCAGGAGGTGCATCAGAAAAATTCAAGTCGAGGCAACACAGGGGGCAGAAATTACAGAATGTAGAGAAGGAGCGAATGGACAAAATGCCCGGCGACTTGCGAAAAGAGAAGGGAGCGGCCTTACCTGGTACCCCTGTGGAATGGTTCACTGTAAAACAAAACAAAGAGGATATAACAGTGGTCCAAAAAAGCTCTTCAAAATGAGCTAAGAGTTGTTAAAGGGTTTGACGAGGGATCTTGTGATATTTTATACACTGCACCATTCCATATCGGGAGGAATTCTTTGTTAACGCAATGTAACAGACTAGTTTAGCTGCTGAGACACGAACGAGAGCTTATTATACCTCCATGTGTGAGCTGCAGCATCCCCTGGCTCCAGGAAGGTGGGAACGGATCTGGGCTTCAGCCAATCACAGAGCGGCAGAGTGTGTATGTGAATCAGTGGTCCATCCTGTCCCCTGAACTTTGTGGAAGTAAATCCTGTAACTCTGACAGTGGATTCATTTACTCCTTTGGTAAGACAGGATACTTTGTCACTGGTCACATTTTACTATCCCAGTCAGAATCTCATCTTACCTTTAGAGTACAAATGATTTATGCACCATGCATTACTGGGGATATTTCTAAAAAGTGAAAACAAGGTTTGTTTTACAGACGAGACGTGGTGGTTCAATGTAGGGCATGAAACACAGTTGTTGTTATTTTACCTTGAGCCCAAAAGGAATCCCTATATTTGAATGATTAAATTCAAGTCAGGGTTCTTCTGTCTAAATGGAGTCCCTAGCAGGTTTGAGTCTGATCCAAATCCCTTATAAGCCTCAGGAAGTGTGGATAACCTGAGGACTGTGCATATAATCCAAACACTTCTGTAACAACAGATCAAGCACTATTACAGGGGATTTTATTAAAGGTGGGAAGTGCAGGACTACAAAAATAAGACTGTGCTTTTGCTTGTTTTTGAAAGCAGTAGAACATATTAACCAGGAGCAAAATTGAATTAAGGTTTTTTTGGCCAGTCACTGGTGCATGTTTGATTGTCAAAATGGGTCATTCAGTGGATCCAAAGTGCATTTGGCATAAATCAGTGGAATAAGTCAAAAACCAACAATCAGGCAAAAGGTCTGTTTTCTGCATCCTTTCCGCTTGTCAGCACTATTGCCAAAACTTTTTTTTTAACCACCAGTGATCAACATCTGAATCTGAGCGGAGGCCTGTGTTTAAGTTTATGTTTGAGTCATGAAGATCTAGTCACAGTAAGTCGGCTCTTCAAATAACCCACCAGAATCAGCTAAACCCAGTAACATAGTAACTTGGCAATTAGCTTTATGGTTTCTTTCAAAACTAACAGTTAAGCTACGTTAAAATGTCCGTAAGTCTGTCAATACTGAAGCCTAAAGCAAGACAAGGGGGCTCTAACAATAGCCAAATAGATGAGAAACTTTAATGATTGAACAGGTTTAGCCTGTGATTTATTTAGCCAGTTTCATAACTTTGGTACTGCAGTTGTCACATGGACTGCATTGCCTGCTATTATGGCAACTGCAACAAATCTTGACAACACCTGTGGCAAAGTCCACCAGTTTAAACGATTTGGTAAATATTGCAAACCAAAATTACATGTACTCCAGAGATGTGAGACACTACACACAGTCCATCAGTAAACACACACATGCAAAGTGCCCACAATCTAAATAGCAGTTGTGTAACTGAGCAATGATCACGTACACACAATATCTCTATCAAGTTCTGAGAATATCTTGCATGAACACTGACAGTAATGGCTGTTTGTACAAGCCCTCATGCAGATATGCAGCCGTGCTATTGCATAAAGCCCTGAGACATCTCTTCTCTGGCTCTGCCTCCTCTGTCTGTGTATAATCAAACAGTACTCCCATTTATGTTAACCTATGCATTACTATCATTCATTGTACATGATGGTTTCATATAACAAAACTATTAAGAATCCTATCCACTGTATAATGGTGCTATTTTGTAGTTTGTTACTTGCAAGAAATGGCTAAGACAGACATATGGCAGGGCTTATATTGGAGGTCTTCCCTTTTGCACAGCCTTGTGGCCACCATTTAATAGTGTTTTTATTTGTAAGCTGTTTCAATAAGGTAGTAGTGTAAGCGAGTAAATGTATCTGTGTGAAATCTGTGAATGCATGGAGAAAAAAAATAAAATACCATGTTATGGTCCCAAGAAGGCAAAATGCTATTTTTTCTACTGTTTTTAAATTATTTTCTCAATATAGATCCCTTATGCCAAAAAAAAAAAACTTGACAAAAGTACTGTGAACTGTGATTCTTCCAATTGTATTGAGATTGTTAAAAGTCATAGTATGCTTTTGTCTGTTCTGAAGTGTATGTGTACATACATCTCACTCAAAGCTAAGGTGTTGACCATTTAAAATCACTTAAAGCGAGACTATGTAACTTTTACTAAAAAGGAAACTCTGTGAACACAAATAGTAATTGCAGTATAATAGAACATTAAAACGACATGTAAATTTAAGCATAGTTAAACAGGCAATTGCTTTAAAATAAGATTATATAACAACAATCTGAAGTATGCTATAACATAGCTTAACGCTGCAAAAAGTAACACAGAGCCCAAAAAGTTACAAGTTACTGCAAGCTAAAGGTAGCTAAAATTAGCTAGCATATAATACGTATCGTACAGCAACAATTATAGCAGTGATGACATGTTTATCACACTTGTGTTTTTAAAAGTTACATGGTCTCACTTTAAGAATAAGCCAGGAGTTTTAATTTACTTGTTCAAAAGATTTCTTAGCAGCTCTCTGGGGTAAATCATGTTTTCTCAACATGTTTTTTTTTAAATCTATAATACTCAAGGTTTTCAAATGGGAATATGAATTTTGTGCTTTTATGTCTGTTCTTGCAAATTTTCTCATCAGTCCACCTGGTGGCTGGAATGAGAAAACATCACTAGGTCTTCTGATGTACTATACAAAACCAAAGACTTTGATGAGAATAAGCTTCACTCAGCAATGTTATGTCATGAACTAAAGTTATGACCAATTCATTAAATATTAAGTGATGCCATCCCTGTCTGAACTGCACTGCAGCTACAATTCGCCCTTCACACACTGTCTCTGGTACCTGGAATTATAGCCTGTGTAATAAATAGTAATGTGAGCCGAAGTGAAGTTTGTTATTATATGTGTTATATTTGGAGCAGCAGTGAAGAAAGCCACAGCAACCAAGTTCAAACCGTCTCACTAGGAATCATTCAGACATTTTTGTTGGTCATTTGTGTGAAATAATGAATAAAGTTGAAAATGTGGAAGTTAATGAGACATTCATGACTCTGTGAAGTGTTTAAAGAGAAGCTACTTCCGTAAGCTCACTGTCCAAGAAACTGTTTGATTACAGCGCTGTTATTTATGGTGCTTGATTGCCTTCTGTAGAAAAAAAATACTGACAAAATTGTTCACCATTCCTGCTGAATAAACCACTTGTCAACATCACAGAAATGGCTGGAGATTTCTTTGATGCAGAGTGTTCATACAGTTGTAAAACATCACCCTGTAAAGATGCTACTCTCCTCATTACAAAGCAGAAAACTAGAAATGTATATGTCTTTTATGGGAAACCCTGTGTATTCATACATAAACAAAAGACAATTATAAAGCAGAGGTTTGTCTGTGTTAAGTTTGTGCAAATGTATGATGGTGTTTCAGCTGTGGATGAAGCTGTAGCTTAAACTGAGGCTTTGTACACCATGCAGGATGAAACTGTATGTGTGCTGAATGACAAAGTGATACTTCCTCAGAGGTGCAAGAGTCTGCCAAAGCAAATAAGAGCGGGGTGTGGTGCTCCCTGAGGCCAGAGCTGCATGTTCAGCTCTTTGGATGATGCTTGCAGTGACAGCAGTGAGGTCTCACTCACTGTCAGCATTTTTTAAATGGATGAAGCTTACATAAGATAAGAACCAAACCCTGATAAATTGGCCCTCTGGCTG
This sequence comes from Apogonichthyoides opercularis, assembly GCA_029814545.1. NCBI lineage: Eukaryota > Metazoa > Chordata > Actinopteri > Kurtiformes > Apogonidae > Apogonichthyoides > Apogonichthyoides opercularis. The sequence continues at coordinate 20,382,704 of JAPTGW010000005.1, forward strand.
GAGCTCAGCAGACGGCAGAGATCAAAATGTAGAGCAACAGTGAGGTTTGTGAGGACCTGACCATCTGGGCCATCCTGGATGTTATTTCATCCCTCTAATACACAATCAATTATCTCACCCTAATGGTCTAATTTCAGTTTGCAAGCTTGCAAGATTGAGAGTTCAAATAAATCAGAACGAAATTCTTTGCAGAAAGGCCAGGGGGACTGGCAAGTAACCAAGTCATAACAAATAACCCAATTACATGTGAATATAGATGTATCCACTAGTTCATCAGTATCATCCAGTTGTAATTATTTTAAATGCAAATATCAGGGCCTTGAACCTCTATAGGCTCTTATATGTACTAATTTTGGATTATATGGTGGCTTAAGGAGTGCAACACGAAGATGTTTAAATAACCTCAAGAACCAGGTTGCTTCTGGAAGGAACACAATCTGTTCCCATTGATCTGCATGTACTCAGGATTCAAGTGCATCTAAGGACATAGATTTGGACTGAGCCCTGAAATACAATCTCTCCACACTCTTCAACTCCTCATCTTAAGCACACAATTGTCTTTTGAATGACCTTGTGGTCTGTTTTACTACACTCACCAATTTTACTACTTATTCTACTGGTTGTTTTACAGGAAAAGTGGTTGTAAGGCTTCATCAGTCTTCAACCATTCTTTTTTTTCCAATAGGACACACAGGATTTCACTTTACTGGCTTTCACTTTTGCTGCTGCTCTTGTCAACTCAGCAGTTGTTGTTGATAATCCCAAATGTTCCCCATTTATCCTGAGGGTATAAGGCAGGGTATAAGCCTGTTTTGGCGAATGATGACTTGATTGTGACAAATTTATAAGGAGCCTTATGTCACATTTTATTGTTAGTGTAAGCCAAGGCCAAATGTAAAAGGAAATAGAAACACATGGATCCAGAAAGCATGCTGTGAGCCCTGTGCTGCAATGGGAATATTAGCAGTTAGATTAAAGCATTTGAAAAAAAGTGTCTAAACCACTGGGGGAGATTCTCCCTCTTTCTCAATTTCAGTCGACAGTGGAAATTCACTGAGGCTTGATTATAGCAGGAGAGAGTGTTGGCTCAGCTGTGTGCTTTAAGAACCCATGATGTCAGAGCCTTATTTTCCTTGGAGAGACTCTCATCAGCTGCATTGTTCCAGGAAACCATGGTCTGTTCTCTGGGCAACAAAAAATCCTGCCCAAATGCGGCGGTCCCCCCCTTTTGCTCCTGCATCTCTGCTGAATG
>JAPTGW010000005.1:20386850-20396855 GCA_029814545.1 Apogonichthyoides opercularis
CAAAATTAGATTCAGAACACTTTATTGTATGTGGTGACAGAAAACAATAATCAAAATGAATCAAAATCAGTTAATTCCTCGATTATGAGCCTAAAAAGAGTTGCTGTCCTCAAATCAAAAAGTATCATCTCTTACTTTCTAAGATATTTTTCAGTACTATATCTAAAATTGAAACAAAATCTTCAGAAACTTGGCATGATACTTTTAAATGAGTTTGAAATAAATACATTGAATTGAATTGAATGACACTGAGAAACAAAGTAAATTATAATTTAGTAGAATTAACTCTAGATCTATACAGGGCAGTTTTAGAACTATTTGTATCCATTCTCATATGAGTATTTATTATTTTCAGTCATGCAGGCAGTAAGAGTCATGCATCATAACCCTTCACTGGCAAAAGATTTTTTTATAAACATGCTCAGCTAGTCATAGTCAGCATAGTCATTCAAAAACAACAAAGAGCACAGTATCTCAGTCCTGTGATTGAATCTTTGACCCTTTTCATTTGGCCACTCTCCTCAATGTTAAGTCAATATTTCATACACTTCTATGAAATTATTTTACAGCAGCACTGGAAAACCGGGAAATACTCTTAGCTGAAAAGGTCAAATGATCACAAGCCTATAAAAGTTTGTTAGGATCACAGTGGGAAGAATGATGATATTTCTGTGCTCCCTCAAACGTTTGGCTGAGACGTGTAAAGAGTTTATCTGGCGGCTGTGTCTCCTGTGTGTCATGAACATAGTGGTTATCTCTGCGGTAATGGGGAACAGGCATAATGGAGAGAACAAAGCCATCTGGGTGAACTGCGGCTGTGGAAGAAAACGGGCCACTGTGATATAGTAAAAACGGGGAAACACATTTCTTCCATTTGGGGTTCCTGTGGCTTGGACCATCTTTTAAAGACAAGTCCAACACCTGTGCTGCAAGTGAAAAGATAATCTTTAAAAGCTGTTTGTGTTATGCAGCAGGCTGGTTATCCAGGGTTTATGTGGAGCTGTGTGGTTTTTACTGTCATGTTAATTACTGATCAATTCTGCTTTCCAGGACATGCGGCTGAAAGGGCACAGTGCTCGTGGGCTGAACCCGGCCTTTACCCGAAGCCTATCTCTGCTCACAGAGCAAAACTCAGGCCACAATGCCGATTACAGTTTGAAAATAGATCGCCGAGACACCGACCTCGACAGTACGTATCTACTAATTCATGTGTCTAACAAAATGTGAAGAACATTTTTCCAGTTGCATAAATCAGATTTCTATTATACTCATTCTTTCACTTTTCCTTTCTCTTTGCAGTGCTGCGATGTATGATAGGAAGAGTGTACCGACCCTGCTGGGAAGTATAAACATTTCCTAATGCTGCCATCTCCCCTGAATGTGCTGTGAATATTTCTTCCTCATATATCTCCTTGTAGAGAATCAAGAGTGCCCAAACATGTAAAACAAAATAAAAGTTTATTAAAAATCAAGAGATTGCATCATATTTACAGAGTTGACTCAATTGTATAATTTTAAGTTAAAAGTTCAAACAGTAGAACTTGTGATTGAATAAAGTGTTATCAGTAACAGAAAGACAAAAGCTGGCAAAATACACAGCCAATGATCTGCCATGAAATGCAAGAACTATGCAAGAACTACTATATAATTTATGATGGATTTGTTCATTTAAAAAGAGAAAATGCAAAAAAGTGATGAAACACAATTCTCAAACTTAATCAAATGCTCTGTTGATTGGTAGACCTTTGCTTGGTTGAACTTGTGATTCATATTTGCCCTGACTCTTTAGTTTTTGAAATAACACTAACAGTTTTAATATAATTAACTAAAGGAATATCTTGACCTTTGAAGAACATGCATGTATTCTTTCTGACTGCGAGCATCAGATCTTGTTTGATAAAGCCATGATAAACCATGATGACTTCGTCACATACTTGTTTTGTCCAAATTAAAAACACATTCTTCTATAAGAAACAGCTGAAATCCAGCTTCATCCAGTTAGGTGATGCTTTAGATTCTGAAGAAGCTGGTCAGTTTGGCCTGTCCAGTAATCAGCTTCTTTTTATTTGAAGCCTTTCTTACATTTTTAACAGGCATTTTGACTGAGACACTAGTTGGCGGTTTCTTCTGTGGAGGCTCGTTCTCTGATCCACCATATTGCTCAGATTCCACCTGTTTCCTCTTGTTAGCCTTGTTCTGTGTCTGAATGCCAGGTTCCTTTCTACTGCTCGGGCCTGCATCTCTGTTCTGGGCATTTCCACTCCCTGGCCCAAGAGTTGCCCCCCGTTGCACTCTGCTCTGCTCCTTATTTGGACTTTCGAGGGAAGGCTTGGATGAAAAGACTGAAACAAAGCAAAGGCAAGTGTGACACCGTGGTTAAAAAAAGGGGAAAAGTTTATGACGAAATTGCTGACGTTAGCAGCCAGTCGAAGCAGGCTGTGTGTTTATATTATGAAGCTGAAATTTAACATTTGTCATGTAACCTGATGGACCACAGCCTGGATTCCCATGGAACAAAAGGCAGAAGGGGAAACGGGCAAAAGTCTGTGTGTGCTCTTTAGTTTTTACAACAGATGTGGGGGTTAGCAGGTTTTATGGAATAGGGATTCATTTAATGGCTGATGGTAAGTACCAGTCCCAGGACAGGGACTAAGAAGGGGTCAAGGCAGGAGCTGAGAAGGTGTGCCTGGGCCACAGTCCAGCGCTATGGCGTCAGAGGAAACAAGACTATCCCAGCAGAAAAACGGGCAGCACAGAAAGAACATTGCATGGCTCGTGATGATAATTTGAGTTTTCCTCTGCATGAAGTATAGTACTTAAAAGACATCTTCAAAGTAGGGATAAATCTGTACCTGTGTCTGTGGGCTCCGTATCAGAGGTGCATTCCTCATCTACCACTGGGGTGATTTTGGATTTAGGAGCTGGGTGCACACAGGTGGACACCTGGCTGGTGCTGAAAAAGTCCAGCACACGGTTGAGTGGTAGTTCTTCATCTTTGTAAGTGCAGGCGAACTGAGAACGAATGACTCTGTCGCTAACCTGCAAAAGCAGAAAAAACCCAGTAGAATAAGTGACATGGTTGTTGATCAGTATCAAAGACTACCTGGGACAGTGGCCAAGACGTCTGGTGTTTAGACACAAAACCCTCCTCACTCATTAAAATTTAAAGAAGTGTCCAACTGCTTAAAAACAAAGGAGGGTGTACAAAGCATCACAAGACATCTGATTCTCATGTAAAACTGAGACAGGGGTGTTTAATGTCAACTTTCTGCAGCTTTTCCCTTCTTCTTAATGACAATAGTGACTATGACAGTTAAAGTCAATGTCCAAGTTATCTTGACTGAATTCAAGGTTCCTACACATTTTCCATGTTTCCATTTTTTGCCAGAATCAATCTTTTGCACTTCTCAGCAGATTTTTCAGACATGTATAGCTTCTGCTTTAAATAGGTAAATAAATGGCTTTCAAATCCAACTGTTGACATTGGAGTTAAATTCTGACCATGTAGAAAAGGTCAATTGTTGGTCATAGCAGACATAAAGACAATAGCAGGAAGCAACATAAATACCACTCACTCAACCTAGTTCATCAGTGCTTAGTATAACCAACAACCTTTCATGCTCAGAAATTATGAGTGAAGCTTTTGTTTGACATCAGCTTTAATTTAAATCAAAATTATTTCAGATTCATTATGACATAATGCAACACAGATTCTAGGGCTATGTGCCTAGCTTCCTAACAGGCTGTGACTAGTAGAGGCTGAAAAGCCACCAACAATGTTTGGTGCATAGTTTGACTTATACCGATAGTTTGCAGAGTGTTCTATCAAATTGGTTAGGCCCATTCAATTTCTTTGCTGGCTTTGTTTAGGATTGTGCATCTAGTTGCATTACATGTCAGACACCTCGACTTGCCTTCAACAACAAAAGGCTCACTTTGACCCTGGCTCACTGGTTGAAAATGCTATAAAAATCATTCTACTTGTATAATCAGTTCATTTTTAAAAATTCTTAATTTTAGATTTTTAGGAGATGCAATAGGGACAATAGTCTGGAAACATATTTTGGCATATTCTGTTTTCTTTTTTCCACACTTATCCACTCATTGACAATGAAATATAAACAAATTAAACGCTTCTCTTAAATGCACAGGAATCCTGAGACTTAAACATCAACTCAACTTCACACAATACATGCATAAAACAGCAGTTCAACAACTTAAAAAAAAAAGCATTTTTGGTTAGTTTTTATATGCAAGTGAAGGCCTGAATCCTGGCCCTGGGGCACACAGATACACAGCTTTCATCCACTGTTTGATCTACGCCTGCTTGGGATTATCACAATCCAAGGATTTCACCCTTCAGGCCAGAGGGCCACAGTAGGGAGGAGAAATCTGAGGGAAAAAATACAACGAGCAAAGCTGGGTGGGTCCATAAAGCACAAAGGGATCAAAGCCTTTGTGCTTTTCAAGAGAAGTTCTTAAAAGAGCACCTAAAACAACAGCAGCCCTAAGACCAGGGCACACTTCAATAATGGAGCTAAAAATGCACGCTGCCCTGGTTGCATGCTAATAAATCATATCTGAAACGCCCTTGAAACAAAGGGAAGATATTGTGGAATGAACACGGCCAAACTATGACTGACAGAGAACAACTAATCCAATTACAACAGGTGGGAGCCCAACGTGGCACCGTGCGGTCAGACGGCCCTCATTCCTCTGAGGGAGGCTGTCCTGAAATAACTCCTGCGCACTGCCTGACCCGATGCTGAAGACACCTGACCAAGACATGCCTGAAAATACTTCCAAAAGCAGGTGCAAGCAGTTTCTCTGGCTTTGTGTTTTGACATGTGTGCTCACATGCAGGTGATAGAAGTGAGAATGGGTAACAGGTGCACCGCTACTATCAGAGAATGTTAGAATAAGTCTGAAAATAAAGGTAAATATTTTAACTTTATAATTAAAAACAACATTATCACAGAAGAGCAACACTAAGTTGGCAGTAAGAGTTGTAGTAAAAGTTATTTTGGTGTGTTTGGATCATCTGAACACAGAGAGGAAAAATATTGGAAATGTCCCAAATGCAGAAACTAAATCTCTTCATCTCCGTGTGTGCCAGTTGACGTCAGTGCATGATGAAACTGTTGGAGAAGTCCAGGATAAAGTCATTCAGCAGACAACAGGAAACAATAACCTTTCAAGTTTCCCTTGCTAGTCGAGTTACGCGACTGATATGGCATCTTCAAAGTGAAATTGATGCAGAAAGCTTCCGCTCACCGAGTTCAGGAAGCGGTGAGCTGCCCAGGGACCATTACAGCGCACTCAAACAGGAAGGCAGCCAGATTGTGGGGAGCTAAAATGACATCTGCTAGTGCAATCAAATAAAGGAGCCATTTCACCAAATGTGTGTTGCAGTTCACACAGTGGAACTAGTTCATGTTTATCAAGATCAGTCCTACCTTCAAATGTAAAGTTGTTCATGTGCCTATTTTTGGGGTGACTCAGCAGTTGTGTAGTTTTTGTTACAATGACAGCAAGTGCTTAATCACAGTCTGATGCAGAAATCCTTGTCATAAACAGATTTTGAAGGTAACAGAGAACAAAATATGCTCAGCTGTTAAAGATTCTTGCACACGGATTCCAGGAAACATAATAATTATAAACAGAAATGCTGAGCTCATGGCCAGGAAGGAAGACCAAGATATCAGTATCCTATATGTGCCACATCACAATATGCACAGTTAGCAAATGGACCTGAGCCCTGACAATAGGATAACTTATCATCAGGATTGGTTAATGGTTTGAATCCCCCATGAGTAAGTAGTTTTATGCCATGGATTTAAACAGCACCCTCAAACCAACACTGAGAGCTAAAACACAGCTGTGCAAACGTGAATGGTGGAAGTCTGTTAAGATGTGAGCTTCGGCTAAGCAAATAAATAATATAATACCAGGGAGAAATTGCAGGATGTAAAGACATTATTTTCAATGTTTGTACATCTGATTCAATTTGAAGTAAGTGATGGTTTGGATTTAGGCTTTTGGACAAAGGGGCCCATGTTACCTTAGGTTTGAACAGGTCTAGTCGACTCTGGACTCTCTTCATTAAGGGCTCTGGAGAGCATCCAGTGGACACTTCAGGGGATCTGAGGAGCAAACCACAGTGAGAGGCAAATACAAGAGGGTTTATAAATTATAAAAACTATAGGGTTACATGGTCACACCACCCAAATTACTGTGCTTCTGAATCAAAGAGTGAGCTAAAGGCCGACGTGTTTTTTTTTTCAAGATAGGAAAAAGATGGTTCTTGGGTTAAAAAAAAAAACCAAAAACTGCTGGATATCAGCCAATTAGCGTCACCCATCTCAGACATGAATTAGTCTACCCACAGCTGTTAATGAACATTGTTATTTTTACATTTTTGTTTCAAATGTTTGAACAGAATTTTTTTCAGTGCAGTGTGGAAGGATTTTCCTCCATACGGTTTTAAGTAAAGTGGTTGGTTTCAGTGAGTTGTGTTGTCTCTTGTTGATCTAATTGTTGGTTACAGGGCTTTCTCGCTCTGAATAAACCTTGTAGATATGAAAACACACATGGAATTAAAAAAGGTATGATATGACTGTTACTATATTAGTAATACAATAGATAAAATGACATGTTATTTTCATTTGAAAAGCTTATTGGTTTATTGGCATTAATTTGCAAAACATCCATGATTAATTTTCAGCATATTGTAGTGGTCTGACGGGAAATAGGAATGTCATTCTTGAATCTCTTCACAGGCTGCAGAAAATCTACACTCTAATGCAAGATTTTCAGCCAGTTTGGGAGAGTTTAACTGTGAGACTGACAGCTGTAATCACCAGTCACTGTTAAAATTCTGCAGATGTGGCTCTGCTGCACTGAGGAGTGTTGTAGAGGCAACATGGTAGCCCCTATTACCATGATAATTAGGCTTCACTTTCCCTGATAGCATCAGATCCTGTACCTTTAGTTTTGACAGGAGGGATTACAGGGAAAAGGTGTGTATTTTCACTCCATATTCTGTCTGCTGTCAGTAGTGAGATGGTCACTAATAAAACAGTAGTGACTGTCTGTAGTCACTACTCTGTGACACAAGCAAATGTGCTTTCCTCATCACCGAGACGGCTGAATTAGGACATCTGACATTAAGTTCAGTATAAATTAGTTTCATTCATTTATTTATTAATTATATTATTTATTGCATAAATCTTAGGAGTGTTCATTTGTTTATGCATCATTTACAATTGTCATTTGCTACTAAGAGCCTCTTCTTGTCTAAACATAGTACTAAAATTCAAGAATGTTTTGTGTTGGTGTTCATCAACATTTTGATACTGGTATTCATTTTTACTCCAAATATACACTAGACCCAAAAATCCATTATCATTCTCTGTGATTATGAATGACTTTTAGAAATTATCCCTGAAATCAACCACATCATATACCACACATTATACACTGTAAATATAAGCAGTGTATCAGTTGTATGTACCAACCTGAACAGTGTGAGCAAACAGGTCCCCTCAACTCCACTGAGGACAGGCTGGTCCTCAGACAGCAGGTCTGCCTTGTTCTGACAGGGAGGAGTGACGGCTTCTTCATCCAGCAATGCCATGAGCACCTTCACAGTGTCCCGCCCTCCATATGCAGTGGCATGATTAACAACATAAGCTTTTGGCTAGAGAGCAACAACACCACAACTAAAATCAATGCACTGTCAACTCACATTGCTGACCGTGAAAGGAGGTATGGGTTTTGGGAGAGTAAATAACCATCTATAATATGACACTGAAGCCAAAAAATGTAGCTTGTGACTGGATAGAAAGAGGTTATACATTACCCTGGCAGGACTTATCCCTGTCATGCTTCCATTAGCAGTCTGTTTCTGAATCTGGTGGAGTTGGCAGATCCTCTCCTTTAGCTCCTGTGCTGTTTCTTCAGCTGCAGTGTATACAGCATCTTCACTGCTGCGTCCCTTCACCAATGCTGCTCTGATAGTAGCCACCAGACGGACTCCACATACACTGAGAATCACAGAGGGCAGTCACAATGACATCTGTCTGGAGGGCAGCATTGTACTCTGACCAGAGAAAAATGTGCATTTGTTTTGGAAAGCAGTGCCCTTTTTTTCCCAGCAGAGCACACATTCAGGTTTTCTGGATTGAATTAATAGTGTTCAAGAGTTCAGCCAATATTTGCCAGCATGAATAACTTTCTCCAAAATGTGAAAACCCAGAAAAGCCAGGGCCTTAGTCTGGATGTCTTCAGAAGATATACTGCAGCTTCACTTTCAATTAATTGGACACTGACTTTAAGAGCTCAGAGTAATTGTTTCAGTGTTAACATCCAGTTGAGCTTTATTTCACTGTAATGCAAGAGTGCCAATGTTAACATTTATGAAGGTGAAAATACGCTCCAAATCCCTGTAAAAGTCACCCTGGGCACTGTCACTGCACCCACTGATTGACAGGGTTTTTCTCTTTATGGTTCTGGGGGTCTTTCTTTGATCCACTGTCAGCACAGAGTGTCCAAAAATCATAGTAACATATTACTTCTGTACATTAATTATAGTCAAGTGCATTAAAGCATGTAAGTAAAGATCAGAAAATGCAGTAAGATGGAAAGGCGGCGGTCTGACCTTGACCCAGCAATGATGTGATTGAACAGGGCTCAGTAACAGAATCATTTGGGAAAACAGATGTTCATTGAACAAGAGGCCTTGAACTCTCCATAGAGGTGTTTGTATGAAGAAATACAGTACTCCACTGAGAGCGTAAAGGCACTGACTGCTGAAAGACGCATTTTGGCAGAGTTCATCAGTATCTCATCAGCCCGTATGAACTGAGAACCCTCAGAGGGGCAGCAAAAATCAATCCACTACTACGCAAACATCACAATGTGTTGTTATGAGGCCATACTTGCTACTGGGACTGCTACAAAGAACGGCTTCAACAGCTTCACCTCAAAGCTTACCCCTCACATGACTGAATGGCTAAATTATTTCTGATAACCACTTTTGTTGTAGTGCCAAAGGCTTTGACATCCAAAATAATCTGTAATGGTATGGAGAATGATTGGTGGAGCTTGAAGCTTGATGATAATTCATCAAAGTAAGCACACCAAACAAGGAACAAGTTGTTTAACAAAGACAGGCTTTGATGTGGCAAAGATGAACATGCTTTAGCAATCCAAATGTTATCATGAGAAGATTAGATGGAAGCTATTACAGGGATTTGAAGGAAATCATAATTGGCCGCAGTGGGACAGGTGGGATTTTATGATCAAAGGTGTGATTTCAATGTACAGGTGTCTGCCAGGCCTGTAAAACTCCCCCTCAGCAGCACTGAGAGTTCAGTTTAACTTTCAGAATTTAACTCAATTCATTGGAATCGAATTGACCAGGAAACTGATATTAACCTGAACTTGAATTGCAGGAAGAAGTGAAGTAATTCAGTGAAAAAAAGCACTCAGACATAAATCACAGGTTTCACTGTATTTGACTTCAGTTTCTGCCAGATACCAAAGCGTGCTCAAATTTTCTTGGAATCTCTGTACTTCCTTCATCAGCTCAAAAAGATTTCTCTGGATAGGAATATATTTACGCAAGTATAAGGTATAATAATTTTAAATACAAAATTTTTAACAATAATATTATCGATTATAAGCCACATTATGCTGACAGGAAGATTGCAAAAGCTGTATGCAGCTTGATGGTCTCCTGCTTTAGTATGAAGCATCGGTTCACCAGAACGAATCAGTCCTGATGAGTTCTCAGAAAATCACCATGCCCTCTGGTGATCCAAACCTGCTGTATAATCTGGGATTTATATGAGTGCACACTGTTCCCAAAGTCCAAACACAACTCTTCCAACTCTATGAATTCTTTTATAAAATCTCTTTTACTAATAATTTCAGTCACATAGTTTAAAAGCCTTTAACGTCAGTTAGAGTCATTATTGACGTCATGATTGATGTCATCTGGGA
>JAPTGW010000005.1:20824202-20835162 GCA_029814545.1 Apogonichthyoides opercularis
GGGACGACTGTTGGAGACGGACCGGAAATAGCGTGAGGTTACTGAGATCTGTTCTGAAGTATTTCATCAGGTAAGTTTTCAACAAGTTTTTGTCTCTTGTATACTGTCAGTTTTTATTTCTCGTTACACTCACGTGGTGCCTCGTTTTGGGAATTTGTGTCCTATGGAAATGTTTTGAGAAAAACCTACATTTTGAAGGTTTATTTCACGTTCCATTTCAAAGGCGGGAGACTACAAGATCCTCGTTACCGCTGTTCGATGGAAGCTCTGCCCCGACTTTGAGACCATGTTGACATGCATGCTCCTTTGATTGTCTCTTTTATTTATTTCTGACTGCAAAGACACACTTTTAGCCTTAATGAAATGTGTTAAACCTTGCATAGCTGTCAGCATGCAGTGGTAAAATATACAGTAAAACACACGGAAATTGATCGCTTATATTCTGCTCTTTGTGTCTTTCAGACCTCATCCACTTTGACGTCTTCAGTTGACTTTACACACCTTCATTTCGAAGATGTTGAGAAGTGCCTCAGCTCAGGTGAGGGGTAGGGGTAGGAAACTGCCTGTTCTTCCTCAGGTACAGATGCAGATAGGTGCCTGGGCGTCCCACATAGTGAAGCACGATTTCATCCTAATGTATTGCACATTTTAAATGAATTGTCAGGAAAGTCAGTAATGGAAAGCATTATTATAAAGCATCCATTTGAAACATAAAAGGTTACCGATATCCTGTTTAAAATATTTTCATTATTTTACCATATCTATTAACTTATTGTAACTTGTGTAACGAATGTATTTTGATGGGCAGCTGAAAAGTGTTGCATAGTAACACTGGAGCCCACTTTGATTTCAATACAAGGAAATTATTTGATTTAATGTTTATTTTGTCCATATTTTAGGTGTAATCTTCAATTTGACTATTAATTTTATTGTAAAGAATTGGAGAAGAACATGCTGAGAAATCAAAATACATTTGCGCTTTTGATCAACAGTATATCATTGATATTGTATTTGGTACCTTCAGTGGATGATTGCCAAGTATAGTTTCAGGCGTTTTTTATGTTGTGCTCTTTATTTTGCATAAATTAACTGACTAAAGTACACTTTTCCCCATTTACCTACAGTTTGCAAAATCACCTGAAAATTATGTTATCAGTGCTTTAAAACCCATCTGTCAGAATGTGTGGGACTTCTGTAGATGATATTGTAGCTTGTCCCACATTATTCCCTTATATTTGGGTTGTTGGGACTTGGTCATTGCAGAAAAAAGAAATAAAAAATCCTCAGAACAGCAAATGGACTAGCTTTAATGTCCTCAATACACTGTACATGTAGTTCAGACACAGGATGGACACAGGATGACTAATCAGACATTTCTTCAGTTGAATGAGCTGATGTATTTTGTTATGGATTACTTACACGTCTCAGTGGTAATCAGAGTAATCCATGACAGAACAAAATGGTGTAAACAATTAAAGAAAGGATACATAGTAGGGAAAAAAAGGCAAGTAAATAAATAGAAAATGTCCCAGAATTGTTTTGAGTTTTTGTATAAAATATAGAAAAGTGTGAGCTGCGGATGTGATTTGTATGTCTGTGCCATGTGTTGACGTTATGTGTGTGGTTTTCATGCTTTTGTGTAGGTACTGGTATGGTACAGAAAGAAGGCTATGCATATTTGCTTTGAACTAGAAATTTCTGTTCATGACTGGCAGATCTGTACAAGAGTAGATTAGTTTAGCCTTTTATAGTTCACCTGGATGAGTTTCTTTGAACATAACTCAATAAAGCAAACAGTAACAGGTAATTATTTGCACAGTTTAGTCTTTATAACTCATGGAAGTAAACGTGGTGGCCATAATTGCATTTTTCCACAGATCTTTCGGCAGGTGGTCAGGTTCAGGAGCACAGACACCAGCCTCATCTTGGAGAGATGTAAGTAAAATCACTGCTGCTCTTTAAGTCATACATTGAAGTGTACAAATACATGTTATTATGTTGTTGTGTATACACCCTAAGAGTTGTTTGGTTTTTTTAGCAATAAATCGTGTGCAGCTTTTAGGCCGAGTTGGTCAAGACCCGGTGATGAGACAAGTTGAAGGTCGTAATCCTGTCACCATCTTCTCATTAGCAACTAATGAAATGTGGCGCTCTGGAGATGGAGAGACGAGCTCAACAGGTGGGACATCTGTGAGAACTGTGGAAAGAAACATTTTATCCAGTTCAAGGCAGGCTTGGGGGGGGAAATGGCATTGTAAGAATTTTTTTCTGTGATATTTTGAAGTAGCTTTATTTAGAAAAAAACAAATTCTCGGATGATTTGAGTTGCTGTAGCTGGTGTCAGTGCACCAAACACAAAAGCAGCCATGTTCTGCTGTGTTTCTGAGCTGCTAAATCAAATTCTTTCATAGTGCCATTGACTGGTTGAACTAATCTGCAATTCAAACTCTCAGACGCTGTTTTTCTTCCCAGATACCTGTCATATTACAATGGAAATTTTCCGCTGTTGACCTTCAGCAGCAAAGACATACAGCCTTTTTAGCATCTTGCAGAGTTTGGCTTCTTGCCCTTCAATATTACTGAAATATACTTTAGCATTTCTCTGCCACCATTTTCTACAGAGGTGGTAAAGGTACAAGTAGTTTTAAAACACAGCAATTAAAAAAATAAAAATTTATCCAATTAAAACAACGGTATTATTGAACAGAAAATCAATCTGAGCTCAAAAGTACCATAACAATTAATGCATGTTAAACTGGAAGTAATAACTTTTTAAAAAAAGCAGTATCATATAATAATGTGGTTAGCAATATGAATGAAATCAGGTTTTAATGCAGTTGTGTTCAACAGCTCTCCTGCATAGTTCGCTAAAGAGATTTAGGCACCTGCATTTAAATACAGTTGAATAATATTATTGTAAAATAAGTGGATTGGAATGTTTTATGCTCCAGTTTATTTGAGTTGCAGTTTGTTGCCACTAGAGGGTGTAATAGCATGTCTGTTATTTAACGCAGTATGTCACATTCATAAAGTGGTCCTCCTTTATTATTAGGCTACGTAAATGTTGTCCATACAAAACTGTCAAAACAGTTTAAATAGTCTGTGGTATTAGAGTAGTTGGCCTTAGTATTAGGGAATGCTTTCATTGTATTATACTTTTGAAAAAATAATAATTTAGACACCAATTTATACACTTTCTTTGTAATTTTTTTTTCTCTAAATGTGAATGTCTTGTAACAATACTTGGTACAATGTCTGTTGCAGAGGGTCACTATGAATCTCTATGTAAAAATATCTTTAAAGGTATCAGAAGGCTAAATGTCATCTCCTTCAGTAATAACCGTTATATCTTGTGACTGTTTATTGGCTACAGTTTAGTTTTTTTTAATAACTTGCAAGCTGTATTGCAAGTTTTACATCATTATTTCATAGCATTTTACATGGTACATAAAATGACTTATAGGGTGTTAAATAAAACATGGTGAACCTGTAGAAATCTGGTAAAAGGTCACTGAAGTGTAAAGTTTAGCCTGTTCAATAGTTGTAGACAAAATTGGTCTTCTTGGGCGCTTTGTTTGACCTGTGTGATAGACTAAAAATATATATGCTGTGGATGGTTTAAAGTATTATGTACAGCATTAAATGATTTGTGTTGCTTTGTGTGTTGGTATCTTCCAGGTGACATCAGTCAGAAGACTACCTGGCACCGTATTTCAGTGTTTAAACCTGGCTTGAGAGATGTGGCCTACCATTATGTCAAGAAAGGGTACGAATTCCATGACCCCTGACCAGCGAAGGGACCTGGTGTTGTTTGTGTCTGAGTTCAATTGTATAAAACGAAGCCATAGACAGGAAGCGTGGGTAGAGAGGGGGCTGTCATACCACTGAGGACACTGTGTTTCTGTGGTTTACAACTTCAACCACTCAGCCACTATAATAATAGTCTGGGTAGAGTTGATCTTTTCAGCTCCAAATAGCTCTGAAGGTTAGAATCTATATTTAAGTCTTTCTTTATACAGAGCTGCATCTGCAGTCAGCTTGGATGTTTTTCAGTACAACAGATTAAACCACTTCGTTTGTCCCACAATCCATTTCTCCACTGTCCATGTGTTAGTATTTTATACATAGTAATTCTTTACAAAGATAATGCAAAGGATGTTCTGCTTTGTTTTGGATAACGGATCAAATGGAAAAAAAGAATGAAATGTTAGTACTACTACCCATTGACTGATGTTAATATTTTTACTTTAGTGGAAAAAATGAAAGTACGGTGAATGCTTCACTGTCAAAAAGCATTGTAAGAGATGCTAAAGGGTAACTCACTTTAAAAGTCCTCACCTATCACAGTGAGTGACTTTTAACATTTACAACAGCAGATATCACTGTATGTTTGTAATCCTCTTTATCACTACTTGAAAATTATCACTACGATTTTCAGGCTCACAGAGTTGTTGAAATTGCTGCATAAATTGATTCTGGGCCTGTGCATTGCAGGTCAAGGATTCTAGTAGAAGGGAAACTGGACTACGGAGAGTATGTAGACAAGAACCAAGTCCGACGGCAGGCCACCACCATCATTGCAGGTCTGAGAATACACAAATGCACAATTGAATATTTCTAGCCCTTTATGTCCTCACGTTGCTTTGTCTCCACAGATAACATTGTCTTCCTGAGTGACAACATTCGAGACAGGACCTGAAAATGTCCTCTTCTCATCCATCCAAGACTGCTTCTTTTTGTACAGTTTTCTTGTGTTGATAAAAATAAGACTGTGGACCTGAACACCGCCAAAAAGAATTTTGTATAAGGATCCTATATGAAGGGACATGTTTGACTGTGACTCCTCCTACTGGTGGAAAATATCACTTGTGACCTCTGAATTTACAGAAAACACACAAATCATCAGGAAAGTTCTGATTCTGTTATTTTAACGTCCCAAGATAACTGTCATGTACAAACTTATCTGTCTCTGATCAAAGGTTCAGGAAAACCCTCATACAGTAGCTCAAGAATTTAGAAATATTATCTCAACTACAAGACAGATGCCAAATGTTTAACACTTCAAGTACTTCCCTTGAGTGGCTGTTTGCATGTATAAATGCGGACACTTTGCCTCTGGAGAGGACAAATCACATTCAAGATGAGACATCCTCTCAGAAATGTAAAAGTTTAAGGCAGTATTATGTTCTTCAACCTGGTCCAATTTGATACCAGATGTCTGTCTTGCGCTTCATGCAAAATTTTCACAAGTGAAGGTTTCACAAATTCGCAGATGGTTGGAACAGTTGGGTGTAAAGTTGTCCAGTGCAGAGGAAGTGTACAAGGCTTGATTTTTTTTTTTTTACTTGTTTTTTTAGATAGTGTCCCTCCAGAATATACAAATGTAATGGCTCATACCAGTTTAGTTTCTTTGATGTTTTATTTGTTTTTGTTTAATGCTCCGTCATGCTCTCTTCAGTTATCTTTCTTTTCCTTCCTCAGTCAATAGTGACTGCTTATTTATCGCCATTCGTCATACTGCTATTGTTTCTTTGTTTTTGGTTACTGTAATAAGTTTCCCCCCCCCCAGAATACTTTGTTTATAAATGTGTATGCACCTTCTGTACTCTGTATATTATATATTTCTGTTTTCCACAAATGCATGTATATTTGTCTTTCTCTTTCTTTGTATATGAGTAAAACACCAAAAGCTAAATCTATGGGGAAGTAATGACAGGCCAAAACTACTACCAGCCCACTCCTTTGTTTTTGTAGGTCGGGTTCTGTGGGCGGCCTTTTGTCGAAGGGATTCTTGGCCTAAAGTGATTGGTCGCCAGAAGTTTTAAAGCCTTTTCTGATTGGCTGCATGGATTGTCAGTTAAAGGCCCAGCGCCTGACAGAGTGGACTTTAAACAGAGGAATGATCTGATTGGCCAATAACATAAATGTAGGCAGGCTTTAACAGAAACCTGTTGATTCAGATGAGATCAGTGAAGGTACGGAAATATCGATAGTGAGACCGGAAACTGTTGGAGAGGACTTCAAAATAAAAACTTTCCGAGTAGCTTTTTTTTACGTTTTAGCTCATTTACGGATTCAATAAAACAATAATGCTTTCCCAACAACAGCCTGTAACTTATAAACAGTGCAAAACAAATGGATAAGCTTCAATTGCTAATACTAAACGTTTAAAGTAACTCAATATGACTCAATGGACAGTTCAGTCAATTTTTGTAAGTTTAGAGGTAAATATCTCAACTGTACAGCATATAAGTATAATAATAATATTGTATTTTATTTAGAGGCACTTTTCAACACACTAAACGGCGCAGTTAAAAGGCGCTTAAAAAAGATGCCGTTATTTGCAGGATATGTTAAAGTAGATTCACAAAATATGAGGTTAGAAGGCAAGATATAATAATTGTGTGCACAGTGAAGAGGAAAAAGCACAGAATAGAAAATATGCCATAAGGCTTACATACAAGATTGTCACTAATTAAACAAAACAGGACATTTTTAGAAATAGTAGGTATGAAAATATTCCAACAAAAATAGATGGTTGACAAATTTACATGACAAAATATTTACTCAACAGAGGTCTTCACTGGTTTTGTTTTGATCTTATTTTGAAATCCAAGACAGGAAATTGTATTTTACGCAGTTAATGCAAGTACAATGATAAACAGCTGGAGTCGTTGAATCATTATCCTTCACATTTTATATCCTAATCTGAGCTCTAATATATTATGGTAAAGGTTCAGTGTATTATCAGTTGTCGATAACAGAGTGAATAATTCCAGAGCATGTATGTTGTTTATTTTATTCCTATACCTTTTCCTCTGGCTCCGCCCATAAATTCCAGTCTGTCTGGAGTGAGAGGAGGAGGAGGAGGAAAGAAAAGCGAAGAGGGACTACAGAAATCTGCCTGTGGACCTGGACTAAAGAGATGAGAAACAACAACAAAACTGGAGCTGGATCCGTCTGCTGTTCCACACCTGTATTATCCTTCTGTGTCTGACCGGTTCCCGTGTTTCGTTTACGTACATCCGCCATCTGAATTTTTCAAAACTTTTCCCGGAGTTGGTGCTCTTTAACTTCACTTTTCTGGCCTGAGAGGAGTTTTCCATTTGCAACACAAACCCCGCGGTGTCTCTGCTGCATCTGGAGGAAAAACAAAATAAACCATCCACAGGGCCTGACAGAGTCTGTGGAGGACATCATGGAGATTCTAGACAGTAGTGAAGCGTTCCTACACTGGGACAGGAACCTGAGTGAGCTATCTGAGGCCGGGGAGGTCGACTGTGCGCTCTACACTAATGTAAGTGATCCACCAGACCCTGGGGATGAGGCGTGAAGGAGGGGGTAGACCGGGGCCTGGGGCTGACACTTAGGATATTACTTAGAAATAATCACCTTTATCTCAGCATGAGGAGTTATTTTAAGACAGGGGGGAGGGTAATCTGTTTAGTGTCTGTGTGTGCCATGCTCTCCATTCACAAGTTCAGACTTGGGGTCCAGGATTCACCAGGTATCAGCTGGGCTTTGTTAAAAGTTATGTTTTTGGGGGTTTTTTTTGGTTTGTTTTTTTTCTAAAACACATTAAAATAAAACTCTTTTAGGCGGTCTTCCCCAAACATAGGCTTTTTTAAGGGTAAAATGCCCCAAAAATACTTGTGAATGTGGAGTAATTTCCTTCATTCCAGTGGTAGAATGTAGCATCATATTTACTCATTAATATATAGTTTCATTTCATACTTTATATTTGCACTGTATTCCATTACATTTCCGCAGATGTTTTACTCAGTCCATTATAGTTAGTTGATACTTATGCTTATCTGGCATGATGACAAAACTATACCACTGATCTGCCCCGAAATAGAAAAATGTAAAATAAGCTCCCCATTGACAAACTGCAACAGTAAAATGCTCTCACATGTATTTGCATAATATCCTACAATAGTATAAGACAATTGCACAGGAAGAGCCATTCTGCACAATTGGGAGACATTACTTACTTTTGCTACTTTAAATTGCAATTTCTTGAAAATATCTCCGTACTTTTTAGCATTCAGACTTTTTGTTTCTACATGTACTGAAGTAAAAATTCTGGGTACATTTTTCATTCTCCCTCCTTCAATTAGGAGAAGAATAATCTTTTTTGCTTCACTGATCTGTTCATGTCAGATGCTGTGTGCAGCATTTTGACAATGGAAAAATCAGCACAAAATGTAAATGTTATAGTAGTTCACAAGGAGTTATTCTTCATTTAGATTCCAGGGAGACACAATGTATATGTTTTTGAGTGTTTAGGAGCCCCCGGTAAAGCATCAGTGGTGGAAAATTGTATGTGTTTCTTTAAGTTAATTGAAATTTTAATAGGATGTGAACACTGAGAAGATGATAAAGTATCATCCAATCTCAGTTTAGTCATGGAGAACAACTAGGCCTAATTATAATCACTGATGTTTGGTTTGTTTTGGGGGGTTTTTTGTAATTCATTCTGGCATTCTGAGGCATCAAATAGTGATTATCCTCAGTGTTTTCATTTGTTTTCCATAAAGTTTGTCAAATTCAAATATTTTTGCCTTTTACACAAAACACAAGTTAAAAGCATGCATTGTTGATAAGTTTGGAATCTGTGCATCCAAACATACTTTATACGATCTTCACATAGAAGTTTTTTGTGAACAAGCACTACATATGTCAAATTTTGGTTGCATCGGTGGCTACTATCAGCTATTACATTACTCTTTTTCTTTCTTGAGGTATATGTTTAGTGATAACTTCTTGTGAAAGTTCCTCTCAATCATTTCCTTAAATTCACACTGCATCTCTGCTCAGATGGATTGTACATTTCAAAAAGGCCTTTACGTTATCTTATGTAACTTGAAGTGTGCGTTTTGGCCATATGGTTTTGTGGGTAAGACCATAGGCCAAGAGCACAGTGTGTGCACATGAGTGTGTGTCCAGAGGATGGGAGGAGGAGGAGTGATATGGTTTACAAGGAAAAAAAATCCAGCTGGCTCGCAGGATGGGAATCAGACACCACAGAGGCCGACTGAGCCTGAGACAACACACACACACTCTGTGGCATTTGCCTCTCACTAACAGGTAAAGACTTGTACTGTTAAAGCTTCAGAGAGGGTTCATGCTGTGAATGCGAGATCTTTAAATAAGTCCTGAGGCTACAGTTCTTCTCAGACACCACAGAGCTGTTCTGATGTCTGCTACACAAAGTTTGGTCACCTGTTGTGAGGGCAAAATCAGACAGACCAAATGATAAAACTTAAGGAGTGTCACTATAGGTGCAAGCCACTTAAAACGGCAACAGTCAATTAAAGCCTGCCCCAAACAGCACTGTCAGAGTGTGAACAGTGGTGCATAGTGTGCTTCATGTTTATCGGTTAATCTAAGTTCAGAGTTTTTGCTTCATCAGCTTCACAGTCATTGTTTTCCAGATTAAAATCTAAAAGAGGAACCCAAGCTTGCATTATTTGTCTGCTTTACAGAGCCACACAGATGTTTACCTTGTTGCTACAGTCAGCTCTGTCTGTTGAATATTACATTGAAATTTAATTATTGATCATTAGCAGTTCTAATGGAAACATGGTGCAATGTTCTCATTTATCATCCTACGTTAGATTAATTTAAAATGCTTAACAATTTACACAAACTCTCACTATGCACACTGCAAATTATTTGGTTCTTACCAAGATACAAAAATGCAGCTTTAGAAATGCTACATAGTTTATCTTGTTTTAGGAGTTAATTTCTTAGTTTAAGTGTTCATACATGTGTAGACATGTTTATTTCTAGATTTAACAATCTTAATTCAAGAAATCTTGTCAAGTGAAATTATCTTGCCTCATGGACAGATATCTCACTTGTTTTGAGTACCTTTTTTTCCTCAGATTTAGTGTTTTTAACTTGTTTTTAGACACCTCTTTTTTTGCAGTGCATTACCACATGGTTTTGTATGTAAAGAAGACTTGAACTAACTTGTGTCCATTCTGGAATCCCAAGATAATCTGCTAGATAGAGAAAAGGTAACTGAGGCTTTTAAAATGATCAGACAGGCACTAAAGGTATAATATATATATACCATATAATTTCATTTGGTTACCTGTCAGTGACATTGTATCCCCTCCACTAATGTTAACATTTAATGTTACTTTGGTCTGTCTGGTTAGAATGAAATAACACAACAAAAAATAAATAAATAAATAAATAAATAAATAAATAAATATCACAACATCATGGGAATAAAACGTAATGTAAATGTGACACAGAGAAACAGATTTTCATGAGTATAACAACAATTCCCATGACCCTACGATATGCCACAATTAAATAAACTACATACTTTTTTCATTGTGAGACTCCTAGTAGTAGAAATGACATAGAATGTGTTTAAAGCACATTTACATATAGACTATGTGGCCTCCTGTCTCTTTACACACAACCATTACAAATATAACTCTCTGTTATTAATATGTTTTAGACCTGGAAGTAATAACTATCAGTGGGGATGTGTTGATCATTAAATCCCCAAAAAGGACACTTATTAACTAATAGTGATATAGCTAAGTGTCTAAAATCAGGGAGAAAATGCCAGAATGACTAATAGTGATACCTGGTAGTTATGTTCAGTTCTGTTTCCTTCACATTTGGATTGCTCTAAAAAAAAATGTGCAAAAAGGTGTAAAATATAGAGAAGCTGCTCTCTTCCAACACACAAAGCCCAGGTTGTGTTCAGAAAATGATGCTCTTGTTAGCACAGTGCGTATTCTATATATAGTAAAGCATGAGTAGTATGTGTGTGAGGGTGGGGTGGAGGGGTGCATGAATGTGCAAGCCAACAAGACTGTAGTGTTTGGGTCTCAGACTGAAGTCTTTGTCGTCCCCCCCCCCCCCCAGTGCCTGAGCCCCGTATGGGTCGGGGATCACTTTCTCTCCTGTGGTTTGTTGACATGGGATTTCT
>JAPTGW010000005.1:21170596-21181801 GCA_029814545.1 Apogonichthyoides opercularis
TGAGTGAGTCCATTTGGCCATTTTTTCCAGAGCACTTTTTGTCCCCAGATCTTTCAAAATCGAGCAATCATTTACAATTTACTTTGTTATAATACTGCTAAATTGGCTTTTTCTCCAGCTTCTAGTACAGGGGTGAGTGAAATGACCGTAATAATCCAATACAGCCTATAAATTGCAACGTCTCAGGTTTCACAAACCGTTGGAATTTTTCCAATTGCACACACAGTGAAAAAGTTACAGTCTTCCAAACTGCATATGCCTAGGGTGTGTCAGCGATGACACATCAGGTTTTAGAGTTAAATATAACAAATAAATAACAGGATCTGACAGTGACAATGTATTAAACAGGCTCAAGAGTGGGAAAAAACTAGAACCAGACAAAGATACTTGTCACAAACATATTTATGTATGTACCTGCTCTTGAAAGATGTTGGCCAGAGATGCACAGTCTGTAGAGTTGATGAACTGTACGACTTCGTCTACGCTCCACTCCAGAGGGTTCCTGTCCAGAACCAGCTGACCTTCCTCCTCCTCCACCTGAAACACACAGACCAGCATTAAAGATGTACTGTGCAGTTCTGGACCACTGGCAGCAGTGTGGGCTGCTTTATGCTGGTTCGTAAAAGGGGACATATTGTACTGTTTTAATGGGTTAATGCAAGTCCACCATGTTCCCATCCTCCCATTATGTAGTCTGTGAAATGTCAATGTCATGTTTAACCACTAAAATTCTATTTTTCTTTTATTTAACACTATTATGTGCAGGTCAAACAAACTTGTCATTAAAGAGGAAAATAAAAAAAAAATTGGCAAGGTAAACTATGTAAAAAATAAGTGGAAAGTTTGTACACATATTCCCTATATTTTCTTGAATCTGAAGAAAAGAGAATGACAAATAAATATTTATGCTGATTTCATCCTTACAAAATAACAAAAAGAAAGCAAACCTGGCGGTAGCCTAAGATGTTTGTACAGTACAGTAAGTGTTCTATGACAGATGTGTGGTCTTTCTGACCTGGATGTCTTGTCCTTTGGGTGGCTGGTACTTGTTGTTGTTCTGGTTGTAGGCCGACAGTGAGCGGGTTGACCTCCTGCGGCCTTCAGCAGCCTCTTGGTTGCTCATGGCGTTGCCCATGCTGATCGCCCTGCGGAGTGTGGCAGCGCGCCGTGGACGACTGCTGGTCACCTCCACAGAGGATGCATCTGTGTGGTCCTCACGAGGTTCTGAGCTGGTGCCTTCACTGCCCGACTGCAATGCCATCTCTTCATCCTCCTGCTCCTCGTCACTGTCCTGAGGAGAGAAAGAGTGTCAGAGTCAGATGGGTGAGGCTCACATTTCCATGTTTGGCCTCTACTTCATTTTCTCATTCTTGACAATATAATCCTCCATGACACCAAGATAGAGATAACTTTGAATTAAGCCAGTGCCATGTGAGAATCACCACTTCCTGCTCTATTAAATGCCTGCTTCTTTATTAGGAATCAAATGTATTTAGAATAAATGGAGATGATATGTCCTGTTCAAAATCTACAGACTACATACAACTGTAGTGTGTAGATTCCATCCATCTTTCAGGTACAGATCAACAAAAGTATTTTTTCAGATTTGTGTTTTTAGTCATTTGACAAATACCCCAAAACACAACAAAAAAATGCTTTTGTTGAAATTGAGCTTTACATCTATTCTGCTTTAACTCTGTTTTTGGACTCTACCAAGCCCCCAAGTGAATATGCTGCTGTCTTAACCATCATAAAATGTCTCAAAGTAAGAGATATGTGAGCTGTAGCTGTGAGACAGAGGTGAAGGAAGTTCCCTGTAACGGACACAACCAACAGCTCATGTTGTCTGCAGAGGTTTAGGTTACCTCTGTGAGACTGGAGTGAGTTATCCATTTCACATTGTAGGATATCAAATTGGGAGAAACACCTAGATTCCTTAATAGATTCACATTGTTAACTGCAGTGATGCATTCTGTTTAAAAATCCAGTTTTAATGTTCTTTCAGTGTAAATGATGGGCACAAATAATCCAGAGGCCTCTTTCTGCACAAAAACAATTGATAAATGTATCTGACATGGTTATGAGACTACGATGGACTGAGATGGACAAACAAGAACCATTTTTTTAATGTTTCGAGAACACGTGCCAAAACGAGACTTTTAGGAAGAAAAAAAATGCCTAATGTCCAGTGAATACTTACATACTAAGGAGATTTACCTGGATTTTGCAATGACATTGAAAAGAAGTAGGGCTTTTACCAAAGTGTTTCCATTTGCCCTTAAAACTACTACTACTTAGTGGGTTCTTAAGCTCTTTATTTTTTTTTCCAGAAAAAAAAGCCCCTCTTCACTGAAAGACATCATTGATGGGACTGTTGTTTCAAAGCACAAATGAAACGCTGTGAATTGCCTCTTAAATGATCTTCTATCTCTGTATCCAAGATTCAGCCGATGCCTTCACTAATACATGCAACATAAATACTTTAGTGACCATAAGGTTTTGGAGGAGTGTTCATGTTCATTTCAGATTCAATAAAATCCCATTGTTTATTTGGCTTCATCCTCTAACATCCGTCTTAGTGACCAAAACCAGTTGTAGACCAGTTTGACCATTAAAGACTCTATGTTTCACTGGTAAAAAAAAAAAACCCAAAGCAGTTACTCAGAGTCTAATGTATTTTTTTTCTTTTTGGAACATCACACGTAAAACCAAAGCATGCATTTAAATTCAAAGGCCTGTAATTGATGTGAGCAACATGTAAATTATAAGCGAGTCCACAGTAAATTTAAAATCTCTTTTGAGCTGCGTTTCCTGTCAGTGAGGCTCCTTTTCCTCCCGGCTCCAGCATATTTTTAGGGATGAGTCTGTTTTCATTCTGGTGGTTCGATAAGTATCTTCTGTCGGACACACAGTAACGGAGGAAGACAGACAGAGAAAAAAGGCGTCAAGTGGAGAAGAGGAGTGTCATCTAACCTGTGGTGAGCCAGCAGGAGTGTAGTCCACAGTGGATGAGCGCCTTTTCTTCTGCACAAAGATAGCTTTCCTCTTCTTCCTGCGGCGCGTCGGCTTGGCCAGCTCCCCCTCTGTCGTCTCCTCTCCTCCCGCTGGCTTGGACAGCTTCCTCTTCTTCCCATAGTAGTGGGCTGAGGACGCACAGCAGATGTTGCAAACAATGCACCCAAAACAAAACTTAACTAGTCATCAAAGGCAATTATACACTCGGCAACGACACAAGCTTTGATTTGGGCCTTCTTCATAACTGTGGCGAAGGAAGTGATGCGTATAATTACATAGACTTACTGTATTTGGTTTTTGTCTGTACGAAGCACTTCTCTGGGCACTTGTCGGTAACGAGGATGGGGCTGAAGAGGTTCGGGCAGCACTGGAGCTTCAGACACACCTTACGGCAGAAGTCTGGGATTTGATCTGCAAGGCGGACTATGCGAATGGTGGAGCGATAGGTTTTCCCTTTATATCTGAAACAGAAGGGACGAGGGAGAAGGGAGGGCATCGTGTGACATTGTGAGCCAGCGATTACACTTTTATTTATGAGAACAATGGATAATTAACCAATCTGTAATCCATCAAAGTACTTGACAATGAATGATGATTGCCAGCACAGTAACGATGTTAAAGTGGGCTGTTTCTGAGAGCTGGCATGAATTCAGATCATTGAGCTGATGAGGGACATTGAGGACACGCGCTGGTCAATTTTGCAAACTCTTTTTTAATGGCCAAGGTTAGAAAAGGGAAGTCTGACCCGCAAACTCACATGACCTCTCAAAATCTAACTCAAGAGTTTGTTTTGGAAACCCTGAAAAAAAAGTTATCTTTGTTCCCATCTTGTGTGTGTACACTGAGAAATAGAGCATTTATGTTTGTACAAATTTATTATTGTACAAATCAGAGTTTTGTTAGTTTTTTGAGCATATAAATAGATTTAGTTTTCTCAGGAATTGACTGGTTTGAGTAATTTCAGTGTTAGTTTTTTAAGGTATTATGAGGAAAGCTTTGATTTATAGAAGCAGAAAAGGGAACGATGAAAGAAAGCACAACACTAAGTCTTTTACACCACAAAACCAAAAAATAAATAAATAAATAAATAACTTGCAGTTTTGGTTTATTTTATTTATATTTTCATTGTAGTTTTCACTGGGATTTAGTGCTGTTGAAACACAAAAACTTTTTCAGTTAGTGAGTTTTTTCCCACTGCTAGTTTTAGTTTTATTCTAATAAACTAGAAAAACCTTGATATGAAGGTCCTAGAGATAAATGAAAGAAAAATTGTAATTAAAAAAAAAAAAAAAAAAAGGATTAGATTAGAATAAACTTTGTCATTACACATGTACAAGTACATAATAATGAAACGCAGTTTGGCATCCAACCCAAAGTGCATTCAGTAGATATATGTGCATAAATATACAGGACAGAGTGTTGGGGTGCTATAAATATACAATATGGATTATTATATAAAAAAGTAACCAGTCCTTTAAACAAAAACTGATGCAGTAAATTAGAAGTAGCCTCTTAACTGAGCAGTGAAAACACTGATGCATGAATGTGATCTTTGTGCTTTGTGGGCTCCTGCAGGTGACTCACTTGAACCTATGACTTTCAGCCAGAAAAAATAGGACACTTTTTGATTAGAAAACAACGGCGCATGCAGCCCGAAGCTGTGGAATAATTTGACTTAGTGCAGCCAGCAGTAGAAGAAAATGCAGACTTCACAAAAAACACTGCAGGAACAAATTCAATAGAGGGGTGCAAAATGGATTCATAAGGCCAGAGAACAGAAAAACCTGCCAGCGAATTTTGAGTGGAAAAGATCAGATGATTTCCTGAACTGTTATGATTTAGGGAACAGTGAGCATAAAGGCCTGAGGGACTATAATCTTACAGCTCCCAAGATGAAGAACGTTTCCCCAGAAAATGACCAGATTAAATCTGAGTCTGTTCTCCTGATGCAGGTTCCCCTATACTTTGTGTGTTTTGGTCTGCTCACTTGGCTTTAAGGGTCTCCTCTTGGCAGTCCCAGCTCTGATCCTCCAGCTCCTGCAGCTCCTTCAGGACTCGCCCAGGCTTGTAAGCAGCGTTGATCAGCATGCTCAACAGCTGGAGGCAAAAGCAGAGCTTAGATTAAAAAAAATAAACCTGTGGATCAACTGAAATATTCCCATGAAGATTCACAGTAACTGCTCCAAAAGACTAAACGCAGCACAAAATACGACACAAAAACAAAAGGACAAATGTGCATCACATTCTTCTTTACAAAAATGAGCTGTTTCCAAACTACACGCACAAACACACACACAGTCTCTAGAGAAATTAACAGGCTGTTTTGCTGAGCAGTGGTGGTGGTGTGTACTGTGTAATGTGTAAACACACTTGACTGACAGCTCCTCACATTAAGATGAAGACACTGCTGGGAAACTGCAGGTGGTTAACAAGACATCGCTGTCTTACCCTCCATCTTTCACCTCCTCCCTCTTTCAGTGCCTGTCAGCCCTCCTCCTCCCCCTTTGAAAGTGTGCAGCTCTTTGATTAAACTGCTCCTCTCCATCTCCCCAAAGTGTTTTTTAACATTGGCCCACCTCTTTCAGGACCAGTGTGCACTTTCCGGGTCCGACAGCCTGCGGCAGCTCTGCGATTCGTCCCTTATTGAGGTAGGGTCCTGAGAAACAGCGATGGTTGACGAAAATCTTTGAACAGGAGTATCTTCCATTGGCTGGACCTGATTGAAAAACAAAATAATGATGTTTACTCATATTTTATATCAGGTCATGTCATAATAACCAGTTTCCATTTTTAAATGTACTTGCCTCATATATTAATTACTTCTTTTACAGCTTAAGCTGCATGTTTTCTTTATATTTTAAAACAATTTCAGACTGTAACTAAATAAAGGTACATTATTATTATTATGAATACACTGAGTATGTATGTGACTGCAGGCATTTAGCATGTAGGTGATTGCAGAGTCAATCTGGTCTAAGTCCTGTTTATGTGATTTTTCCCCCCTTAGAGATAAATTAAGGGTCGACAGAACGATGCAGTGCACGCTGCACTTCGCCCTTGTTACAGCCCCTGACTACCACCAGCACCTGGAACCACACCGCTAGGGGTGAATAGCAATTAGGTAAAGCAGTGAATATTCATGAGCAAGTGGGTGGTTTTTAAACAAGGAACTTGGAAAAGAGGACAAGGGTCTCATGGAAACAATGGTTAGACCCCCACTCTCTTTGTGATTGAACATAGGTTTTGTGTACATGCACATAGTCTCAAATAAAACACAGTAAAGAATGGAAGGAGGGTGTGGCAGTTTGGAACATCTACAACCAAACCACAAGAACTGAATAAAAATGCGATATTGTTTATTTCAGCTATGATGATCTTTTACACGTAATACGATCTACAGAAACCACCCTTGTAATAAAATCAGAATTTCAAAAGAATCCTGATTTTATTACCTTTTGCTTATGAAATGAAAAGGAATTTGGTTGGTTTTCTATGTTCTCTGTAAATAAATTTGCATTAATTACATCTTTTGCATCCCAAGAAGACACTAAATTCATCCAACACTATAGACGAGCCAGCAGTTATATTATCAGATTTCTGAAAAGACAAGAAAAGAAAAGTGGATATTACATGAAGGGTTTTTGTTTGTTGGAGCACTCTTCTTATTTTTATAAATAATTACTCATATAATATTCTTCTTATGCTGTGATAGCATTGGATTGCAGAAGCATTTTCACCTCATTAATTCATCCTTATCTAACAAGACCTTGTTTTTGCAGCAACATTTAACAAACACAAAGAAAAGAATCACAAAAAAGAAAGGATGCAGTCAGCTGAAATGCAAACAAAATCACAAGTTACATCTTGTTAAAGCCACTCCATGTGTTCTTTAGTAATCTTATAATCAAACCAGACACAAATCATCACTGTCTCCAACGCTGCTTTTCCCAGAGTGGAATGACATACTATGCTGGTTGTTTCACTTTTACCACATTAACTACATCTAAATCACAAAGTACACACATTTTTGAGTTAGTTTGCTCATCAACAATCCGGAGCCCTTAAGTATAGATGGTAAAATCCTATTCTCTTTTTAATAATAATGTTAAATGTGGTTGAAACAGGTTGTCCAGGGTGTCACCAATACCAACAGAAAGTGTTTTTATTAAAAGTGAAATCCATGTGTGATTAGTAAGCTACTTCTGGACAGTGTCATAACATATTAATTTCATAACAAATATAGACATTCAGATTTATCAAGGTGTTTCCTCTACAAACAGCACCAGAGAAGTAAACAATGGACATGCTGATCCTCAAAATGTGAACCAGAGCAGGTTTATAAATGAAGATTTATTTGTTAAACTCTGTTTATACTTTGTTCTCATACTATAAAACCTATCAAACTGGGAAACCTAATTATGTACATTCATGGTAAATGTGAATTCTCCTGGAGGAACCTGACTGGGGAATTTAAGTTCCTCCAACCCCCCCCCCCACACTGCAAACAAAAACCATGTTCCTCCTTAATCTGAGAAGTAAGAGGTCATCTTAAAGGTAGGGTAGGAGATCCTGGAAAAATGGTTCATTAAGCTACATTTTGAAAATACACAATTCAAAAGTCCAAACCCCTTTCTTCAGACTTCCCCCTGAAGCCACACCTCCATTGTATTGATTGTATTCACAGAGGGGGGAGGGACAAACGGCAGTTGAGTTGATAGACATATCATTATTCAATCATTTTGATGGGCTGGTTAAAATGATCAGATAGTGTTTTTTCAGTCCTGTCTATTCCACAGGTGACTAAAATGTTTTATGTTCGTGTTAGAGCATTTAATTAATTGGTTGCAATCGAGGTGTGAGGGGTATTTTAAGCAATATAGGAAGAGGAAATAAACCCAGTTGTGTAAACCTTTATTACAAACAATCATTTCGTCAAATAAATACAAAATATTTGAAAAACTAAAAGGGAATATGCCCGATGTTCTATTGTTTTCTTAGATATAAGGGGGATGTGGAAATTGAGGGGTTTATATTGCTCATTTCAGCTGCTAAATAGTCTAAATTATTATAATCATTCATACCTAGAAAACTATTTAAATGACTAGATCTGACAATGTTGAACCTGCAAAATGTAGCCTTATTGTTTGAGAAATTACTAAAAAGGATCAGCTGTCACATTGATGGGAATTGAAAAATCATAAATTGACTCATTTGCGTTTTCCTTCTTGTGTTCATTAAAACACAATACATGATAAAAAACCCATTAAAAGGAAAACTATTGACAGTGATACAGTGTTATGTTTTCATTGTCTTCAAAAAGAATCTTAAAAGAAAGTGAGAAAGTTGAAACAAAGTGAAAGCTGAACATCAGAAAGTGCCGAGCGCCTCATTAGCATTAATTACTGCACATAAATCATCAGTAATGTGGCTTTTGATTACCTGTTTCCATGGCAACAGGCTGGCAGTGGTTGACAGGATTTGTCTCCATCGGCTGCGACTGAACGAACCTGCAAGAAAAAGCAACCAATCCAGTCAGACTCAACAAAAGAAATTATACAACTGATCTAATCAGAGCACAAAGCCACACAGCAACCACAGGAACACACACTCAACCCATCAGTGTAGGAACAGCTACTACAGTTTGAGTCACATATAGAAGTAGGTGAAGTAGAAAAGAAAACAAAGTGATGAGCTATTGATGAAAAGACTCCCCTGAAGGTGAGAAATTGAATTAGAGGTTAGATGAGTGGTGACAAAGTGCTGCTGAAATCCGGAGTTTCCTCCTCTCAGAGCGCTGGTTGAAGCTCCTGGGACTGTGGTTCAACAGCCAACACTGTAGCACGCTGTTTGACAAAGTAGTCAACCAGTGCCCTGGAGAGGTCATTTCAGCCCTAAAAAGCTACTGTTTCAATGAATGCCTTGAAGTTACACAGTGACAAACAGGCCTGGAGGGTATTCTATAGAAACCTTTATAGGTTTTTGGCTAACAGGTGGAATATAGGAAACTAAAATATTTGTGAATGAAATGTTTTTTCTGACCAGCTTCATCGATATATAGCACTGATACACTGGTACATGTGACCAATCTTTCAGTTTCATTTTCAATGGACCATTTAATCATTATCAAACATGAGTCATTTGTCATCTCTGTTGTGTACATGTATGAATAGAAATCAAGTAACAGCTCTGATCAAGTCACTGAACATCAATAAAAGATGTTTGGTCCCACTGGCATCATACAGTAAAGCTTCAGTAAGTAGTTCAGAGCAAAACGTGGTTTCAGATTATATCTAATGTCATGTCCAAGGGATATTTGGCATCACATGTGTAAGCTTTGACTAATGAAATGTTTTTATTTTATTTTTAAGGATATACAAGATGATAAATGTTTTGATACTATGACCAAAAATGAGAGAAATAATGGAATATATACCTAACAAAAAAAAAGCCCATGTCTTAACACATTAATAGAAAAAAAAAGAGACTGCAACTTAATATAAGCTAAGAACTTAAAATAAAAATGTGAATATGAAGTATGTGGAAGTTACAGTTAAATCTGAGAATCAACCTAGAAATTGTCTTGTAATGATATAGTATCTTAAAATTATGAGTTATTTTCTGAGAAGAAATTAAAAAACAATGACCAAAACTAATGTTGCATTTTTTGGGGGGGTGTTTTTCTGTACTGGGTGGGTGAGTGTGAGGTACATTATACAGATTGTAAATTATATATTGAGACAAACGTGTGATTTGTGACACTGGGCTTCCGTCACATAACCAGATATTGTTAGAGCTGTGCCAACCCTGCAGATAGGTCTGGCAACATCCACTTTTATTTTGGAAAACATTCTCTCTGAATTGTTTGTGTAGTTCAGTAAACAAATCACACTTGTGTTTGTTGGTGCTGAGTGCAGGATGAATTGACAATCTTTGCAACATAGTTTTTTAAAACAAATTGTTTTGGTCAAACTTGCGAGCATAAGGAACTGATGGGACATTAAAATGATTACAACCATTCAAAAGAAAATTTCACATAAAACAATGTATGACTGTTAAAACTTGTCATATTCTGTGATTATTTGCAGTTCACATGTAATTCTTTCATGTAGTATGGAAGAAAGAGGCTAACATTCAGTTATATCCTTCTGAGACCAAGGAAAGTACAAGTTTTGTTTGTTTTTATATTAAATAGTTGTCTTTTTTGGAAACAGTATGATGCAACAGTTTTGGTTTTTTTTATACTTTTTAAAAAAAAATTACTTTCTTTTTATGGAATGTCCTTTGCAGTGGACAATGTTTTTTTTAAGTAAAGCTGTGAAACTCTCATCTTCTACTGAGAACAAAACTGCCTGGTTCTCAGGAGGATATAAATAACAATGAAATATTTCTCTTGATGACTTAGTTCTGAGATATGAGGTCCTCATTTTGAAGTACTGACTCATTATTTTGACTTTAATTTCTTCCCTCACTGTGGAGATGAACTGCACCCTTTAGATACATCCTATAAATGTTTGTGTTTCTTACTGTTTTTCTGGCTGGACCACTGCTATCTTCTTCTGTTTCTGGCCTGTGGAAGAGATAGATTTAGAAGAGCCTGCATCAAGCTGTCAGTCCTTAAAAAGAATGAGTGTGTGCATTTGTGTGTGTGTGTGTGTGTGTACATACAGACAGGTTTGAGAGGAGTGGTCAGAGGGTAAGTGTTTGCCTCGCACCATCCGACAGGGAAGATGTCCATTGACTCAACATCAACGATGCACTCTGACAGGGGCTTCGGCACACCTGGAGACAGGTAGACAGCAGAGAGAGGGAGGGGTGAGGGGGCTGTCATGCACACACACACACACACACTGGCTTTTATAGTCAAACTGAGCCACAGCAGGAGGCCTCTGACACTTAATCCTCCACACACACACAGGTCTGTACCTTCCAGTCGCAGCCACAGCAGGCGTCCTCTAACCTGTGTGATCTGAGCCACACACACCTCGGCCGGACGACGAGGGTTCACCGCCTCGAGCCACATGTCCTTGGCAAAGTCTCTGTTCTGCCAAGTCTGAACACACACATTTGGAGCAGGGTAGAGGAGAATCAGAACAGCATGAGACATATTTTAACATCTAGAATAAAAATCAAACCTAGAATAATGGAAACTACATTCTAATGACAAGTTAACCCCTAAGTACTATGCGTTTA
>JAPTGW010000005.1:21232062-21245933 GCA_029814545.1 Apogonichthyoides opercularis
CAATGTTGACAAAATGTTGTTGAATCAACGTTGATTAAACCAACAATCTTCAACTGTAACCAAAATTCAACCTACATGTACTAACATGAACTAAATGTATTAAGTAAAGTATTTCAAGTAATAATTATTTCAAGTATGAAGCTTAAAATGGTCCCTGTCAGTGTTCTACCGTCATATATGGTGTTTTTAAAGTCATAATAAAGCTGCATCAATATTAATGTTGCATTTTTCGGCTTTATATGATTTAGGTTGAACTCATTTGAACAATTGTACATAATGTTGAGTAATTTTATTTTAAAACAATGCATCATGTTGTATCAGATGATTATATGTTTGTAGCATCCCTGTCCTGTGAAAATCACATATCTCCGAAAAGTCCAGTCATCAGAAACACAGGCCTGTTTTCAGCTTTTCACATTTTCCAATCAAGAGGGTTTTCAAAGACTTTATTCATTTTAAGAAGGAGGGGAATTTGAAACTCTTCTCATCTCTAGATTTTCAGTTTTCATTGGACAGAAAGTGAATGGAAACTGTTATCAGAAAATGAAGTAAAGCTGTGAGACAATTTGTTAGAAGAAAACATACATGTACCCCTGAAATTTAGTGGAATGTCAAACAGAATCAAATGGAAATCTTCATGTACAAGTGTCTCAGATTTGCAGTAAATTAAAGTGTAACTTACATTTAATGAATGAACTCCCTTTTACCTGTGCTTGTGCCCCCTGTAGTCTATCATGTTCTGGGTGGTCGACAGCCTGATGATGAGGAAGTACAAGACGATGAAGAGTCTGGATGATTCCTGTGACAGCTCTGTGAAAAAGGCTGACTCTCTGCCCTGGGTGAACAACGAGGAGACTCAGGTGAGGACAGTAAATATCCACGTTACAGCGACAGGTCATTAATGTTTCTGTCACTGACTGCTTCATTTGATCTGTTACATCAAGACTGATGGACATGATCATTCAAATATAGTTCAGTATCAACTGAAAATCAAATTTTCTGGATGATTAAATCAATTTAAATGTAAAAATAATTGCAGGAACTATTTAAAAGTTTATTTTAAATCAGTGTGGTCTTGTAAGCTACTGTTAGCTTACTTATTTCCACACTTTTGTCTTTGATTTATTTCCAGTTAGAGTTAATATACTGTATCTAAAATCCTCCAAATCAGTGACGGTGTATATAATCCTTCCCTGTGAGACCACTTACAGCAGATGGGTCCATTTGCAAGTCATCGTCCCATAAATGGATTCCTTTTTATGTTTCTAAACACTCAGCTTTTAGGAAGAAGAAGAGCCTGTTCCCACATATCCATGCTGCATTAACCAAATGGATGTGAGCAGGAATGTGACAGTTTAAAGTCTTTTTGAAGAAGGAAAAAACACTTTAATGTGTGTGAAACTGATGGTTGATGAACCCACACAGTCACGCTGGGTGTCATGTGCACCTGTTGTTTTGGGGTTGAACACACTTTCTCATACATGCAACCGCACAGTTTTCCACGGGTTTAGGAAACATTACATGGACCTACATTGATTTTTGGAGACATACCCAAACACTGATGTTAAAACCGCTCTTACCTCAAAGTTAGTGATGTTTGGACCAAATAACATTGTGAGAACATTCATTGTCATTATATCCCAGGTCCTCTTATTGTAACTTTAAGCATCACAACTGAATGATAAATCCCAAAAAGTAAATAAAAAAGGTTATTCCCAAAGTCAGCAACGGCCTAAATGTTACTTTAGTGGTTAAAAATTCCAAATTATTCTCACTTAGATCAGAATACAAGAGGCCACACACACACACATACAGACCATACTGATTTTTTCTGTCGACACTTGATCTAATGAGGGACAAACCCAGGTTGAACCCAGTCCAAGAAACACTGAGTCAGACTCTTCTTGCAGTCCTCCCTTTTATAGTTTGGGGAACTTGGATGATATTTTATTTTTGTTGTATTTGTTGTCTTGACAAATGTGAGTCATTGCAGCAGTTGGAGAAAATTATATTTTTAATTTCAACTTGTATATACATTAATTTGTTTAAAACAGTAGAATGGCACTCAATGGGGCAACAACCAAAGAGATTTTACATGTTTCTCAGGATCTACTCTTAAATTTGATGAGTGATCTTTTGGTACATGGCCTGCAATTCTACAACGTTTAATGAAAATCACCCTGATGGACAGACAAACTAACAAATGTTAATGAGCACTTTGTTGGAGGTAGATTCAAGATACAAAATTTTTATTTGTCAGTGAAAAGCAATAACTTTCCCCAAGGCCATGCAATAGAAATTAGACAAAGCTACAAAATAAGGATGAGGAGGAGGATAAGGAGTCGAGTCAATATAATATAAATTAAAATATGTTAAAAAAAAAAAAAAAAAAAAGTCATAACATGTAATAATAACAATGACCATTTTCATTTCATAGTTTCTTAGGACTGCAACTAACACTTATTCCATGGATTATTCGCCTATATTTAGAATGTAAAGTGCCAAAAAAAAGAATGAAAATGTCTACAGTGAAACTTTTAGGGGCATTTTTTGACCAATCAGCCTGCAAATATTTCACTAACAGCAACAAATCCTCCTATTTCAGGGGGAAAACTAGCAAATGCCTAACATTTTCATTTAAATATTTATTAAAATCAATTATTAAAATAGTTTTTATTTCTTTGACTTATGAGTGAATTGTTACAGTACATGTATCTTGTGACAGTTTAGTTTTTTTCCTTACACCATATGTTAGATAGTTTTTTTTCATAAATACCATAAAACCGACAGCCAGCTCTGATTTATTTATTTATTTATTAGCTTGGTTGACCCATTAATGATGATATAATGGGCATAATAGTTAAATAAAGTGCAGACAGAAGGAGGGCGTCAGGTTTGGATCCAAACAGTTGTAACTGGGAACAGTGGGTTTTATGTCATCCTCTGTTGGTTTAAATGCTGTTTCGTCTTAGTCTTTCATAATCTGAATTGGGCCTGTTGTTGTGTTCAGGGAATCAGTTTAATAGCCGCCTCCTCCACAGCACAGCAGCTTATATCATTCTTTCTTCCCTTTCTGTAAAGATGGAACTTATAGATTTTGGGATAAATGACAAACAGGGTACACCACTCTCGTGTTCAGTGACATGAGTGTTTATCCCTCCCTCTCCTTTGCCCTGGTCATCTGCCAGACAACCATAAATCAACCGTTTATCCCGGGAATAAAAGTGACATTTAGGAGCGGTTTCCACACACTGATGTTATGGAAAGCAGAGAGGAGGACGACAGATAGTGAGGCATTGATTCTGACAGGGTGTCGGAGGGGGTGGTGGTCAAAGCTAAAGCCACAATGCTGTTGTTGTGGCTACTGCTGCCAATGACGTGATACCAAACTTTTATGTAGTGCAGTTGTGGTAGACCATCTCTTATATGATGTAGTTTGACAGGGACATTAATCAACAGAAACATAAGAAACTGTAAGTGAGCCAGCTATAGCCAACAGGGCTCATTTTCAGCTGTTAAAAGGTAGCTTAAAAACAGAAAGAAAGAAAAACATAAAAAAAAAAAAACTTGGAAAAATACATTAAAATGCATATATTGCAACAGGCAACCAAGAATTGTAGTGCTAAATAAATAAATCAAACTACAGTATGGCAATAAAGCAGCAGAGACAGGTACAGCGATGCTCAGCATTCACATTTAGGCTACTTCTAGATTATAGATTATAAGTAAAACTGCTCAATGTTTTCAGTAAAAATGATGCAATAGTTGATCTGATGTTTCATTGGATGTTGTCTGATTTAAATCCTGACTTTACGTTCATACGATATTTTATCCTCTGACCAAAACATGTTTTAGCTGAATTTACTCAACATTCAACTCTGATGCTTCTGACATAAAAATAAAAGTTCAGGTTTACTAATACAGTATGTGTTCAGTCAGTTTTAAGTTTTTCAATAACACAGAAATAGTGTTTCAGGGAAAAATGTTGATGGTTTTTGTAGATATGAGAACACAGAAAACCACAAACTGTTGAGGAAAACAAAGTTAGATAATAGAGGTATCCACTGAATATGTGCATTACTCTTATTATATTTATTTAGATTTTATTGTATAGAAGATGTTAATGCATGCTCCCACTAGAGTTATTATTATTATTATGTAGGCTACGTTTTCCAATAAAACCAGCCTGACGCATGTTTCAAAAAGTGTGTCCACTACAAAAGTTTGTCTTCTCAGATTTATTGAACAAAAATACAACATGGTTGAGTATGTACAAACTAATTCATATGGTCTGAACATGGTCAGAAAAAACAAAAGCTCCTCTTGGCTCTTAAATGCTGTATACCCCCCAGGCACGTAGCATCCCCAAGCTCACCCAACCTTCTTAAAGCTACAGGCTCTTATTTTTATCCTTAGCACTTGTCAGTACATTAACAGGAAATAACCAAAATACTACGACTGTGTAATCATGTAAGACATTCTTAAATGCAATTAAATTATAAAATTACTAATTAATAACTGAACTGAAATTGCCATCAATTACACAAAATATGCATAGGGCACCTATAATTATCATTTACAAAAAATACTAAGACTTAAATTTGCAGTGCAAAAGTATAATGTATTCCCCAAATGCTAATGATTCACTGGGTTCAAGAATATAGCATCTTGCACAATATGGGGTCAATGGTGGGTTTGTCAGTCATATCTGATGTCATATGTTCTTTCACCCTGCCTTTAATAGTTTCCATAAACCAAGGCTTTCCTCATAATACCTGGAAAAACTTAAATGAACCTAAACAAAAATGTGTTGATTCCTTAAAATAAAAGTAATGTCCACTCAAACTAACCTGGAATAAAAACCCAAATGAAAGGTAAATAAGTGGTGCCAGACACAACAAACCCTGGCCCTCGCACATATTGTAGCTTATTTTGGCATGGATCCAGCCAAAGTCAGCATGTCTATGCGTGTGCTGATGTCAACCTATGGATTGCCTCTATATATGTGCCGAATTTGAAGTAAATTTAAACAAAATTGATGTTTTTATAGACATGTGACATTTCGCTCATTATAAGTAAATGGGAGAAGAAAAAAGATTTCAAAAATTCATAAAAAATTTGAACTTTGACCTACTTTTCCAAAATGTAATCACATCTATTCTGGGTCACTGGCAATCTATAAACCAAATTTGGTATGAATTCAACCAATAGTCTAGCTGCTGGAGTGTTAACAAACAAACAAAGAAACAAACAAACCAAACCTCTTTGGGGGGAAGGGTAATATCAACTAATAATTTCCATACATGAATTCCATCATTACATAAGCCTAACCCAAACATAAAACCACATATGGACGTTTACTGCTGTAAGCATTATACAATTACGAAACTTTGCTCCTTTGGGATTTGTGTCCTTGCTGATGTTGAAGACAGTCTTCTACAATGTGAATAATGCGAACATTTTCCACATCCACAATTCACAGCAGCTGTGACTTTACCGTAGCATGCATTCTTCTACATAAAATCCCTCTGGCCCTCTCTCAGGTTCTGCTGACTGTGGAGACAGACACAGATGAGGCTTCAGAGGGAGAAGAGGAGCCCGATGATGGAGGACCGGTCCCCCATGTGCAGTATTCAGGGGGACCACTGAGACCCAGCTGGGTGGTGGTATAAACCTACTACCTTTCCATCCAGTATCTACACACTTCCCGTCCTTGCATCCTATCTACTCAGTTAAAGGTCTAAATATCAGCTTCTCTGCAAGCAAAGGCACAACTACATGTACAAGTATGAATGTGAACACTACAACCTTAGCTGCCTTTACCCATATGAAAGTGTCAATAGTTATAACCTTTTAATCGAACAAAAAAGCATGTTAATGTAATAGCATCTCTTTATCCTCTCACCTTGCTGCCTCTGTTTGCTGCGAGAAAACATCAGAGTAACCACAACTGAGCATGTTTGGAGAGAGGTTATTAGGGAACAGAGCACCTGCAGAGAAAAATGTATGAGTGGTAATGACAGACACCAAAATAAACCTGTCATTATTCTACTCGGGGGAGACTTTTGGGAATGATTTTACTCTGAGGAGTCTCATTTATCATGTATCATGTTCTATTAAGGAGCAGGAAAGTTAAGTATACAGTATATATTTATATAGGTGCTCTAATATTTTACAAATATAATCCACCTTTTTAATCAAGGTGTAACCACAGTCACTTCTGCATGCTTTTCCTCCAGCTACTAAACATGCAGAAGATAATGGGTAATTGTCTTATTTTTAGCAGCATATTATGTAGCTACCAGTGTCAATAGAAGAAACACAACTGAAAAATGATGGTTGTTTGCTACATGTTGTCAACAGACATGATAAATGTTGTTGTTGTTAAAAAGGACCAGTTCACACTATGTTTATAAATTGATGACAGAGTGTTAGGAAACGATATCACAGAAGTTCGGAAACCTTGTTTGTTCTCTACAGTGAGTGAAAATATGTTTCGCAGTTTTTGGGATTTAATATAAATATCTAATTCCTATCTTGATCTTGGTTTTCACTAATTACAAAAGAGAAGCTACTGTCTAACTTTGCTGATGCTTAACCTTCAGTTTGACTAGACTGGAAAGCTGAGTTTAGCTCACTAGAGCGTTTTCAGCATGAATTGTCACTGCACAATCTGCAAAAACAGTATATTTGTTTAACAGGAAAAATCTTTTATTTAATAACAAGTAAATAAAGATACCATAATGTTATTTGAATCTCACAAACTGTCATACATTCCTTCATAATACTAGTGACAGGGAGTAGTCTCATTTTTGGTACATGTAGAGAACAGATTAGGTTTTCAGTAGGAATTCACTATATGATCGACATGATGGGAGATGTTCTTATTATTTCCTCTTGAGTTATAGGAGACCCTCATACCTCCTTCATTTCCACCAGTTCAATATCAAACTACTATTACTGGCCAGTGATCGTAGCTTATCAGATTAACCAGTGGGAAGCCGGGAAGTTGTCAAACTTTATTCACACATTTTTTCCTTAACACTCTGTCAGTGGGACCTTGGCTGTGTATTCAACTTTAGCCAGTTATGGCACATTATTTATTCTGTTTATATTTTGTATGTGTAAGACTTCCTATGATGTGGTCCAATCTGTGGTACCAGTGAATAGATGGTTTTTAGGAAATGACAAACTTTACGTCCTCTGAGAGTTTAAGAGCTGTTGTGGCCAAACTTGAGT
Organism: Apogonichthyoides opercularis; assembly: GCA_029814545.1. Lineage (NCBI taxonomy): Eukaryota > Metazoa > Chordata > Actinopteri > Kurtiformes > Apogonidae > Apogonichthyoides > Apogonichthyoides opercularis. Next base: position 21,239,302 of record JAPTGW010000005.1, read on the forward strand.
TGATTCCAGTATTAGTTTAACTGGTTGATGTATGTTTTATATGTGTTTATAATTTATCATTCCATTTACCTGTTTACATATATGATTTAAGCCACAGATTCTACAGTTACATTCTGCCTGTAATGTTTTATTTTGTATTATAATGTATTGTGTATAATTTTCTTTTCTAATCTTCTTGTATACTTTTTTTTTTTGTATAAACCAAATGATGATCAATGAAATGGCACATCCCGTCTGGAATGTCATCAGCTGACTATGGAGTGCCACGGTGCTTCTTACCGAATGTATAATCTGTACTATGAATAAAGATGATTGACATATGACCCCATGGTTTGGTGTTGAATTCCTGCAGCGGCTGAGGCAGGGCAGCATGATGACAGACGTCCTGAGTGGGACATGGCCCGGAGCACACCTGTGTGGGCGGAGCAAGCAGCCCTGTGACCTGCAGCTGATGACAGGGAGCACTGTGGATCTGTATGTGTTATGTATGTTAGCTGTGCCTTTACTCATTGCTGGGACAAGGGGTTAGTTACCTGGGCTGGTCCCCATGGTAACCAGGTGTGAGTTTCAGGTTAATCTTGCCACGTTCAAGACGTGCTGACAAATGTATTATGTGTGAGAAAAGCCCATATATTCTCTGGCAGATGTCAGGTGTTTTTTGGACCCATAAAACTATCTCATGGTGTGTATTTAAATGTTTTATTTACAATGACATAATTATTGAAACAAAAACATCATCATGTACAGCTTTGGAGATAATTATTAAATCACCTGTGATCTTTTATAGAAACTGAGCATAATCCTTCCTACACTCCATGATACTCTGTTTTTGGACTATTTAATGTTTACAGGTTGATATTAACATCAGACTTCCATTACTTTTTATTGAAACTATTTGATATTTGTTTTCTTTCATTTAGTTATAGGTTATTACATTTATACAGTAAACATTTCATGTGCCTCTTGCCAGATTTGAGACCCTGAAAACCTTAAAGAATTATGACTAATGTTGACTATACACTACTTTGTCACAGTGGTCCAATAGTTTCTTCCAAAGCTGTAGTAAAAGCATTAAATTTATATTAGAAATAGTATAAAAATATATTCAAAATAGAAAACTGGGCAGGAGAGAAACTGACTTGTGAAGATTTGAAGCCTTTTGTGTCTGTAGATGTGATATTTATGGATTCATTCTAAAATGAGTTAAGTGACATAATTAAATGCCAGTTCATGGCTGTTGTCTCACACTCTGTTAGTCCCATGTGGCCAATCTCCTGTATCAAACATGTGTGACATCAAATAGTCCTCATACTGTCCGTCTATGAGCTTGGCTGCATTGTTCCTGGCGAACCAGCAGTCCACATTCTGCGTCCCGCTATAGATCCTCCTGCTCTTTTGGACCACCGGCACCGAGCGGTCCTTCACCTTCAGTACCGGTGATGGTTTCATGTCCTCTTGTGTTGGGAACTCTGCCAGTCCCACCTCCTCGTACAGGAACTGACCTGGAAGCACAGAATCACAGGTTTCAGATATGTCAGTCATTCGAGAATCTGAGTGATGTGACAATTGATTTTTAGTAAACTGACTGTTTGTTTTAGATTTAGCATATATATGTGTCTGCACAGAAACACAACTACTTCCTAAAATCTCAAACACAAAGCAGTTGCAAGAAGGATAAACTAATACTAAGAGGGGAATTACTTTAAGTCATCTAGGGCACACAATGAAATATGCATACAACTGCATTTAAATACAAAAAAAACATTAAGTGAAAAATGTTATATAGTAAGCAAACAGAACAAGTAAACTGCATATACATTCAATATAAAAAGGCTGTAAAGTAAGTTGTAACTGCACTAACATGGATCATTTAAGCACACAGTATTAATATTTTGTGGCTAAGCATCTCAATCAAAACAAAAGTGTCAACTAGTATGTAGGATCATGGAAGTTGTTTTCACAACCATTACTAATGAAAATCTGTATTAAAGTTTCAATTATATTGAGCTTAATGAAATATAATCACATAAATATACAATAAAATATGTAATAGGGCGCTAATTAAAACCATACATTTGTCTATCTTTGAACACAGTAATTACACAAGTTAATAAATATATTAAACAGTTCTAGTGATTTTTAGACATTTTTATGCATAAACTTTCCATATTATATGTTTAAAATTGCCATATGTTGCCAGTTGAAATATGATGTGATGTGATATTGTACTTCATTGCCTGCTGACTGACTTTTTGGGCGTTGTAAAGGCTGAATCATGGTGTAATTTTTGTTCTGTAAAAATGTCCTCAGACCCTGGTTGAGTCTTACCCAGCAGGCCGTGGCAGTTGGATGACAGCCCTTTGCTGTTGGCGATGTAGAACCCCAGATGGTCCCTCTGGTAGGGTGCAGGGTTTTTGTACTGGTGCAGCAAGATGACGAAGGTGATGTTTCCTCCAACTGATACCGTCACATTTGACTTCCCCACGATGGCAACTGTCAGAGCGCCGCTGTCCACAGTGACTGTGGAGTGGCAGGCCAGAACCATGCGGTCCCTCCCATCCAGGATGACCTTCTTGGGTGTCACTTCAATGTAGGCCCGTTTTGGATGATCCACCACGATGGTGATGGTGCTGAAGTAAGTACGCTGCTGCTTATGGCTGCCTGAGGGTGCTGGGGCACCAATTAGCTTTCCATTTACTGTCACCCCTAGAAACCACACAGTAACAATGACCCACAAAACATACACACACACTGTGAGAATACATAGAATTGAATGTGATTTAAGGCCTTTAGTGCCCTATAATGATGTTTACCTGTGACATACTGTAAGTCTTACCAGAGTACTTGTGATCAGAGACCAGGCGAAGGATGTGTCCAGGCTCGCCGTTGATGTTAAAACACACAGTCAGTTTACTAAGGGGGAACTCAACCACAAAGTGGGGGTCACCATCAGCTGAAATGTGAGAGAAGAAAACAGTGCACAGGAACAGCTTGATAAGTAGTCATAAGTATCAGGAAAACAGCAGAGATTCATACATGTAGACAAATGTAGAATGCAATCTCCAGGGGCATGTTTCAGGGTTACAAACACGACCCATTATAAAGGAGAAAAACAGAACATGTATGTGAAATCTCAATGTACAGCATAATACAATAATAATAATAATGAGTATCAGACATGACATTTAGTAGCTTTCTTATCAAAGGACTTCTACTGTCAATGACAGGGTGATTTATCAAATGGTTTATACCTTCAACAAAGTCTCCTGAGGCTTGTGAGAACCAGTAGAAATTAAAAGAGGGGCGATGAGATGAGAGGAGATGATAGAGCAAGGCTAATGACAGGGCCATTAGGCCTCACTAACGGCCTGTGATGGCGTCCTGCTCTTCACTATAACACACACATGCTCAAACATCCACTTCATCTCATCTTCACTCTGTCCCCATGCACTTGGGTGTTTAAAGTGCCACGTTGTGTCTGTGTTGGTATTTCAATTAGACCCTGTGCACTCGTTCCTCTTTTCAGGTCATGTTCAGAGGCATCCCTAAGCTGCTCACTACCTGTGTGATCACTGGTGTCTGTCTGACGAACATCCAAATTACAGGCCTCCCATGCTGAGAGAAGAGAGTCTACTGTACATTCCCCCTCTGCTGTCTTTAAAGTCCTGGAGTCTCATAAACACTGCATATATGCATTTCAGAGGTTATCATATGACACAGACTGTAATGAAAACACACCTGACGTTTTGGAGATGGTGATGGATTTCTTGGCTGGTCGTCTCTTAAGTTCACCTGCAAAAAATGGAAATTCATTTCATGGGCGGAGTCAGAGGGTTAAATTATTAGTTTAATACAGGACATACAAAGAGAGAAATGCTACACGATAGACAACGATACTTATTTGTTGTCTATAAGTGTTTGTGTATTCACTTTCAGTTTAAAAAGAAGTTTTTGGTCTGAATGTTTTCCAGTGAATTGGTTATTTTGCCTTATGGACTCTGCTGACGAGTAGCTGAAGGTGTTTAGGCTGTAAAGCTACGTTTCTGTAAATACAAGATGACTAAAGCTGCCATTTTTTACAACAAGAACACGTTTTCATAACAAAATTGATTCAGTAAAGTTTCAATAGGCAGAAATCAAGACAAAGCACACTAGAGTTTGAGACAATACACTGAACTCCTACAGCTGTATGTTCTGTTCTACACACATAAAGATGGACAATGCAACACTCTCATGTCACAACAGAAAAGTGAGACTAATACATTGGTGCCCATAAAGTTGGAATAAAATATGTTTATCTCTTCTTATGAAATGATTGTGACAATGTGATTTCTTCTTGATAGATAAAGTGTAACATGGACTCTGTATGTAATCATTGGACCAAATCAAAGGTGATTACTGATGTGTATAAATAGGAATAAAAAGACAATGTGTCTGAAAACAAAATTATTCCAACTTTATGGGTGACAGTGTGTCTCTCTTAGGGGAGTTGCCATGTTGTCACTGTAAGAGCTGTGCCATCTGGTCAGTAAAGACACATCTGACAGGGTCTTGACAGTGACTGGTCATTACAGTGCTGAATCACCCAGTTTCATTCATCCCTCTCTGAAAACACTGACCTGTGATTGGTTTTTCACCTCAGATTAGACTTTCTAAAGCCTAAAAGCAGAAGTAAGAGGAAGTGCAGAATCGTGTTGCCTATCTGATTACCTGAACTGCAATCAGCTCAAGGGTAATTCTGGAATTTTGACCCCTAACTGAAGCTTTAACCAAACCTCAAGGAACACAGCCTCACCCACGGTACTGCCATGACTTGAACTCTGGCTGCCTGGTTTCATCCCATCAGGTCTCTGTGAGTTTCCATCCTCTGTATCGTCTGGTAGTTCATTAGCAGATGAGGCAGCTTTTCCAGCCCCTGGAGTGACGGTGGGTGACGGGGCCATGGTACCATCAGCCAGGACCTCAGGCTTCTCCACCACTATGTTGGTGAGGGGAGTGAGGAAGTGGTAGGTCAGAGACAAGTTGGTGGCCTGTATGGTGTGGTTTTCCCTCTCCTTGCTGGTTTGACTGCGTAGCCGTGACCGAAGACCATCCTTGACGCTCAGGAAACCCCAGACACGTTCTACAAAGTCATCTGCAATTGACCCCAAAGCGTCCCCTAATGCCCGCTGGACCCCTGACCCTGGAAGCTTGGCTCCGCCCGTCATTGCTGCTGTGGCGGCTTTCACGTGCTTCTCTGTCTCTATTTGACGATGCCGCAGAGGCACATCCGTCTCCAGGATTATACTCTTGTCGCTGTTGCTTGCAGTGACCTGGACATGGAGTGATTCTGCACTCTGGTTTGTCAGTTTGCCAGCAATGACAATCTCAGATCCATTGAAGTAGTTGGTAAAGAGATGCTGGGTGACATACTCGACTGAATCCTCAGTGTAGTTGATCCTGATGTCAGACAGTAGAGGAGTTCCTATCTCATCATAGAACCTAAAAACAGACACGGAGACATTTGACATTACGCTTCAAAGAACTCAGCGACTGCCAACAAAGAACATCAGCTGATCTAAAACAGATAGTAACTTTTCTAATCAATGTATATCAATAATTATATATGTGTATATATAAATAATTCAGGTAAAATGCAGTTTCTCCTCTTTTGCTGGATTAGATGTATTTTATTTAGACCTTTAAAGCTCTGTATTGAATGTGGAAACACCATCACCTTCTGCTACATGGGTTCACCAATAAAACCCATACAGTTTGATGAATAGCATTTCTGTTCAGTTAATAATATACTTTGCTGAATAAGTCACTTTTTCTACAACTTTCTCTGTTTTTATATAGTAACCATCAAATTTTTGCTGAACTTTTAAGAACATCTACATGGCCCGTGAAAATATCTGCTTTCATTGAAAAATGCAAAATGCACAGTATAATGTCACAGAATTATTATGGTGATAAATCACTTAGGAAAGGTTCAACGTAGGAAAAAAAAATCACCACTAAAATAGTTCTAGGTCTTTAAAGGTTAAGGATGAATTGTCTTCAAAAAAGTACGGCATGAGTCAAGATATATTGTATATAATATAGGGCAGTGTTTCCCAACCAGTGTGCCATAGCACATTAGTGTGCTGTGAGAAGTCGTCAGGTGTGCCGTGGAAAATTATCCAATTTCACCTGATTAGTACTGTAAGCCAGCAGTGTGATAAAGATCCATATGACTGCACACACAAATGATCCACTCTATAACAACAGTCTCCTTCCATTTGCAAATAAAAAAAAAGTGAACTGGCCCTGATGTGGTGCACTCTATTGATAAAGCCACCTCAGTAGTGATGCACGGATTAGTGGGTTACCCATGAACCGTGGGTATCTGATTGGGACGGGAGGGTTATGCCTCCCATACTATTATACAATGGACCTCAATCTGGGGTGTCGGTCTGAGGGATTGCTGGTGCACCCCTCTGAGCTTTCTTGTTCCAAACACCTCACAATAATGCCTGTGCACCCTTGATGTTTTCGCTGCAGTCCAACCCCCCCCCGACAAAAGGGAGAGAAAGGGAGAGACTCAGAGCTGTTGAGGAAGAATATCAACTTTGAGTTCAACAAAACAGACCCAGGTTTCACACTAAGTAAAG
>JAPTGW010000005.1:21315582-21325813 GCA_029814545.1 Apogonichthyoides opercularis
TGTAAAAGTCCAGCCTGTCTCACCTCTGTTACTCCTTTGGCTTGGTTGTAGAAATTGGTTAATGGTGGCAAAAAGGTGGGATCACCATCGCACCTTTTTTCTGGAATCTCTGTGTAAAAGTGGCTTATGTCTCCTTGCTGATGTCATCAGTTTCCAACATGTAGCCTACACACTTACTTTGAGTTCTACTGGGTGTCGTGCAAGTCAGCCACTGATGTTATAGAGGCATTGAAAACAGACAAGGATCATAACTCAGCAGCAAGATTTGATGACTGTGATAAAAAACCTGCAGGTAACGTGACTGATGTGCATGTGAGTGGTAACCAGTGTGTTTCTAGGCCTGTTTCTGTCCCTGTTGCTGCAGCCTATGATGGCCTCAGAGACTTTCAACCCTCCTTCCTGTCTGAGCATCTTAGCTCCCATGAGTCCTTTTTCTGTCGGTTTCTGTCCAGTTTCAGCCTCCTGTCCCAGTCCGACTCCTGGGAGCTTTTGCCTTCCCAACACGCAGCTCAGGAGCTGATTGGATGATGAGTGTAATCGTCGACAGAGGAGGGGGAAGCTGAGTGCGGGGGCGCATAATGGCTTCCGATTTTGGGGAGGAAACGAGATGTAAATGAGGTAATTATGTGTCTTAACGAGGGCAAACAGCGTTGACATTCTAGCCCTGGTAACTAGCGTATTTATAGCCCATAATAACCTTAAGTGGGACTGGCTGGAACGCTGTCAAGGGAATTAGAGCAGTCTGAACAGCTCTGCTTTTGTTTTTATTAGGGTTGTGTTTAAATCAGCAAGGTTTGACTTGGATTCTACCGTCACACCAGAATATTAGAAGAAATGATACTAACAGACGTAGGTTTGAGCTTTGAGAAGGAGGCAGAACGCCGACAGAAGCCCTTTCTAACCTCCCCACACTCAATAGTTTTGATACAGAAAAAGCAGGATGAAACTTTAATCCCCACCTATGGAGAAAGCTGGAGAGGTCGCGCAAGTCATGTCAAATACATACGATCAGGCAAAAATATTTTCACTGAGAGATTTTTATATTTATCTAACTAGTTAGCCTATAAAATATGTTTAAGAATCAGTTGTGAGTCAATGAAAACACAGTGCGCTCCATAACCAGATTGAGTTTCAGTGATTTTTGGCCTCCTGCTTAAGACTGAACTGGGCCAGATTTGCTCCTTTTGTTTTTAAAACATGACATAAAAAGGTTTGTATTAAAAATGAATGAAGTGGAACCTAGTAGGGGGAAGCCAGCAAGACTGTGGCTGAATGTTTTGGCATTAGGATTGTGCCGAGCACAGCAGAAATGTATTTCTGATGGAGTAAGCACAGGGGCTTTAGAGTTCACCCTATTTTCATATTCTCTCATACATCCATTTCCCTCCTCTACAGATTAAAATGAGAATTTAGACAGCACTTCTGCCGTGGCATTGCACAGTAGGATTATCGTATGGCGCTGAGGGGTTTTCAGAAGTAGAAATGTGGAGATAAAGTGAACCTGAATTCATTTTTAAAGTGCTGGACATTCTCTAGAAGAAGATCAAAGATTGTTTCTTTTTTGGGAGGGAAATTACAGGAAGCCCCTGTTAATGAACTGTGTGCATCCAGTGAGTAACTGTTATTAACCAGTGTTTGAGATATTAGTCAACCTGAGTCACAGGAACACTTTAGCTGCATCATCGCTGTGAGAGGAAGGACAAAACAGCATCACTGGCCTTACCTGCAGAGCTTTACCTGCTGCCTTCCATGGCACAGATATTAAGCAACACCCCACTCTCCCCCCTCCCCTCCCGTCGGTCTCTCTTTCCGATGGCACTCAGCCGTTACGTTCTCAAGGGAAGGGCAGACTGCTGGCGCCGCAGTGTTTGGGCTCTCGCTGTATCTCAACACACACACAAATGCACACACGCAAAGCAACGGACACACATGGCAGCAGGTACACAGGTACTCACACAGCAAATTAAGCGTATTGTTGCTTGCCTCCAGTGTTGAGGGGGTGAAAAGTCATTCGGAGGCTTTGTTCTCTTCCCACATGAGGGTTTAGGCCACCAGCAGTTTTTCTTTGTGCAGAAGTGTTTGGTTTAAGTCGTGGTGGTGTCTCTACCAGACAAAACGGTTACACTCCAGCTCAGGACGACACAGTCCTAAAATAAAAATGATCATGCATACGTTATCTACGTGTAAAGGCTTAAAAATAAGTGTGTACCATCTGACATTTATCTGAAGAAAATCCTTATCTGTATGTTTTATGAACGAAGTTGTCTTTTCTTTGTGTTTTGCTAATCAATTTTATATGAAACATTTATTTTGTTTTTCAATAAAACACTAGTAGGAAATTCATACATATTTGTGTCATACACCCCTGTTGTAGTTGAGTTTAATGCCTTCAAATTTTTATATGTAAGTTTAGGGACAGTTTAGGGCAGGAATGTCAAATTCATTTTAATTCAGGGGCCACATACAGTCCAGTTAGATCTCAAATGGACTGGACCAGAAAAAAAATTAATAGCATAATAGCCTATAAATAATGACAACTCCCATATCTATAATATCTTCTCTTTGTTTTAGTGCAAATAAGTTAAATTGCAGCATGAAAATGTTTACATTTACAAACTATCATATCACCAAAAAAAAAAAAAAAGAATAACCTGAACAAATAAAAACAACCGGAAATTTCTTAAGAAAAATAAGTGCAATTTTATTTTATTTTTTTGTTATTTAAAGGTTATTATGATATTATTTTACTGGTCTGACCTGCTTAAGATAAATGCCCCTGAAATAAGAGTTTGACCCCTTTGACTGTGAACATCTTCCTGGGGGTTGGTATTTTTGACACCCCTGATTTAGGGTAATATTAGGTAATAAGGTAATTGATCTTGTTTTGTTATGTTTCGTTTTTAGCAGTGTACAACTGTGGTAACCTTTGCAGTTGTTACTGTCATGTCTTGTCTCATGTTGTCACTCCTTTATGCCTCATGTTCTGTCTCTGTTTACTTCATTTAATTTTATGTACTTCAGCACCATGGAAATCAGGGTTTTCCTTAGTGTGTTTTCCAAGAATTCAATAAAAATGAATGAATGAATCAATCAAATGCCTTTTTGCCTTTGCCACAACTACTTGTTATGATTTTTCCAGCTCCATTTCATGAAACTGGAAACGGTAATCTTATCCTGTCAATTAATTTATTAATGGGTAGTTTTTTTAAACCTGTATCAGCTTTCCATCATTCAGTTGTTTAACTTTTCTCATGCTGTCAGTGTACATTCTACTGGCAGCTTGCAGCTCAAGATCATCAAACATAAGGCAGTTATGAAGACATAAAAGGAAATCTAATATTAAGTGAAAACCTGTCTGCCTGGTCTTTGCTTTTCATTTCCAACATTAGATCGGATCAGTATTTATGAATCGGACACTTGTCTGGTCCTCGCTGTGTGTAAGTGGTTTAGCAGATTGAATGAGGGAGAAAAATAGAAAAGTGATTTAGAGGGGAAAAATATTCATGACACTTGATGTGACCTTCGTGTGAATCGAGTGCTCCTCTCGCTGTTCGGCCTGAGAGTGTTTTTGTGGTTTGTAAAGCTTATTTGACTTTTGACAATAAGTTTAAAGTACGATGTTTGGTCGAGGTAACGCAGGATTATTTTTCCAGCCTAATTTGAAGCAGTAGGAGCTCGGCCTCCTTCTTTCTCATCAATTTTCTCTCGCTCTCCCTCTCTCTGCCCTCTTCTCGTAATCCGCAGTCATCTTGATCAGAGGCAGACACTAGGGTTTGATGGAAAATTAAACAAATAAACTCTGATGCTTTGGATAACATTCTCCTTTGATTGACCTGACCCCGTGACCTCTCAGACACTCTGACCGGGGTCATGACCCCAGGGTAGCATTGGCTCTCGGTGTCAGAGGGGCCTCAGAGTGTTGGTTTGGCCTTCATGTCCTGATCTGAAGGAAAACACACAATAAGGCAGCGTGCAGTCCAGATTACACCTCAACACTCAGCAGCCGAGAGCGGCCAGTGTCGACTTCCTCTTACATGTCACACTTAATGCATGAGTTTTGTCAACGCTGATTCATTTTGTCTATATATTTTAACAAAAGAAAAAAGCAAATAATATGTAAACATTATAAAAGACTCTGTAGACCTTTTAAGAGCAACTACTATAAACAGTTTAATAACTTTGAACCATTATTCCCATCATTATGTTGAAATTATTCAGGCAAAATGCTGCTTTTCAGCTTTTCAGCAACATCAGATGTGTCTTTTTTTGGATGCATCTACGTATAGTCTCTGCAGTCAACATGGAAACACCATTATCAACACTGATTCACCAATAAAACTCATACAGTTTGATAAATAACAGACACTTGTTTTATGTTATAATATATTTTGCTGAAAAAGTCTCCACTTTCCTCTGTTTGGACATATACCTTTGAATTTACTCTGAGCTTTATTGAACACCTCAGTGAGATAACTATGACAAAATACCTGATTTTCAGTGAAAAATGCAAAGGATAATCTTATAATAAATGGTGATAAATCACCCCTAATGGTGGAACAAAATTCAATTACAAGTCGTCACAAAAAGATATTTCTCGGTTTTTAAGGGTTAAATTCTAAAATCCATGACTATAAAAAGTATACTTTGAGATTCCCACTGAATATCATCTAACAGACATCATATTACTTTAAAAATAGTATCAAATTCAATATAATTTAGCTTTGTCAGCAATAATTTAACAGTTGAATTAGTTCCATCTTGGAGCATAATGTGTTTTTTATGCACCTGAACTTTTTCCTACTTTAATTTATAGATAGTTATCAGATAAAGAGGGAATATATGAAAATGAGTTGTCATTAGAGCATTAACATTTAGTTCATTCATCAGTGAAATGATTAATCTTTTAAGGGATTAAAAAATGCAAACCTAATACTTGTAGCTTCGTAAATGAAAATTTAATGCTTTTTGTTGCTCGATCTTTATGTTTTGACTTGCTGATCAAATCAAAATAAGTATGTGTAATACATCATCCTAAGCTTAGAAATCTAAAACCAGGCTGTCAAAACTATTTATTTATTGGTATTTTCATACATTTACTTAATGAAAAGGATTATTCAATAAAATATTATAAGATCAGTCAATGATCCTAATTTAGAAAAATAATAATAATGTCAGTGTTTGCATTTTCTTATAGAGTTATTGATTAGTGACAGTGATATTTTTTTTTGGCAGCGCTGCATGTGATACGCACAAGTAAACATTCTCTTACTTGAGTTCAGTGCATGTACAGATGTTGTGAGGGTGTCTCTGCACACTAAGGGTTAAATTGTAGTAAAGCTATTCATTTATAATGACACTATGGGATTATTAGATAATAGATTAATATGATGTAGTGTGAATGAAATATTTGTGAGTGCAAGAGTCAGTACTTTTCAAGCACTTTTAAGAAATCCAAAGTATAAATTTATCTTCCAGCTTAATGACACTGAAAAATGTACCGGTCAGTACCATACGATAACCCATCACAGCTGTGGACACGTTGGTACAGTTATCTTTAGTGTGTTGTATTTTACATTATGTTTTTTTAATTGCTCTTGCTCTTCTATATTCTTTTAAATGTTTCGTCTCTAGTTTTGATCTGGACCCTGAAACTATAAACAGGTTTGGTTGATTGCAGCCTCATAGGAAATAAACTCATAAATACACTGTTGCCCTAAGGTTGGAATATTTTTTTGAAAACACTGTATATATAAAATAGGAATATACATGATAAACATATAAACTTAAGGTCAAGAACATGCATTTTTTAATTAAAGATATATTTTAAGAGTCAGCCACCATTTTATTGATATAATAATGGTGCGTGTCCTAATGTGCACTGATGTGAGGATGCTTTCTGTACCTTTGTTCCATATTCCCCTATTTGTTCTTGTGATGTGCTGTTGTTGGTCTGAAAAGCAGAATTTCCTGACGTTGGGTGTATCCTGTAAAGCTGGACAGGTACAGTTCATGACCTGCTGATAGACCTGACACAGATGATGTGATGCAGAAAGAAAAACTGACAGGAATGAAAACATGTCCATGTCCTCGTCTTGGTGTCTGCACCGATAAAGAAAACCATTATCTTTAGGAATCAGTATTTGTCTGACCTTAAACTGCACTGCTGGTTCAGCAAGTATGGGATAAAACAACCAATCAAGAATGTACCTTTGAAAATTAAACTTTACATAGAAGGTTAACATCAAACAGCTGTTGTTGTTTTTCTGCAGGTATATTTAGCTTTTAATCCCACCTCCCAGCCTTTTGCTGTTGTCAAAAAAATTATAGGATGTATCTAAATATCTAGAAAAAAACCTGGATAAAATTAGCATTTTTGACACTTTAATTAGATATTAAAACTATTTTCAAATTTCAATAACTATTTACATATGTAGTTCAACAGGGTATTTTATCTTATATATACAACAGTTTTTAGCCCAGGTTTTAGCTGAACATCTGTGCATCTTTTTTAACTTATGCTCTGCAAGTCAATAGTTTATCATTCAATACTTTCTGTTTTGTAAAATGGTCAGAGCTTAAGATGCTAGTGCAGAATTTCCTTAGGATTTCTACAGTGAAAATAATCTACAATTATACACAGCATTATCTGCCTTGTAGTGGCAGTGGAGTCTTTTTTGTTCTCATTTTGTTTTGCTATTTTTTGCTGTTTTTACTGATATAAATGAGTCACATGTGGTGTGCTGGTAACAGAGGGATCGAGGACATTAGCCCGTCCACAAAACCTGCTTCAGAGTCACTTATCCCTCCAAGAACAAAGCCGAGGTTGGATGCGATAGGCGGCACGCATACGTGTACCCCGTCTTATCTTGTTTATGTGATGGAGTTTTTCAAACGCAAACATTTTCTTTAGATGGCACAGTGGACCTCTGCTCTGAGATAAGTATCGAATGCAGACTTAATTGCCTGAGATAGAAGCTTATTATTCCCATTAAAACGGGCGTTCAGGGCCTCGCTCCCCAGGTCTCTTCTCTGCCAGTCTCGCTCTCCCTCCCTCCCTGTCTTTCATCCCTTCTCCTTGTTCGTTGCTTTCTGCTTGTCTCCATTGTCCGTTTGATGTGGAGATGAAGGGGAAAAGGGCAAACAAGAACAGTTTGGTGCTGAAAAGTTGGGAAATCTGGTAACAATTGGACTGTAATGGAAGTGTTTGGAGGTCTTGTCCCCTGATGTGCTTAGCTAATAATTTTGCCGCCCTGACTGCACCCTGTGCTAAGACTACGTGTGCGTCTACACATCATAACCTTTCCATTTTATTGGAATGATTACTGCAACTTTTATTCAGTTTGAATCTGTATTTTAATCTCTTTGACTTCTTCAGTTGACTCTGAGCGTTGCCCAGCCTCTCTTTAACTCACTTCTGTGCTCACACAAGTTGTCTTCTTTTTACTTCTGTTCAGGGCTCCACAGCCGCTGCCGTTGTGGGATTTGTGCGTCTCCGGCGGCATTTTCCCTCGCTGGTCGGCACCGAGCCGGCATTCCTTCTCGGGTTCACTGGCAATGCTCAAGTGGCCCCCTCTTAACAGCCCCCCTAATCACTCTGGGACATAATCACAGGCCACTTTGAAGTAATAGTCAATTTGCTACGAGTCCACCGTTTAACAGAACTGCTTCAACGCAAGCCGGGGCTGTGAGTCGGCCAAAGAAGATGTAAAGATAACAAGGTCCGCTGATGCGTTTGTAACACTCACTTCAACAAAAGGTAGCACACACATGCTTGTAAAAGTGTTTATTTAGGGGAATTTCTTTGTACGAGCCCTCAGTGTGTGTAGACCAAGGACAGGTGAAACAGATAAGAGATGGAAAAGCCGCACTTGTATGTGTGCAATGATGAAAAGTTCACAGGAAGTGCGCAGAGTTGTACCTGTCACTCAACCCTGCACGCTCTGACTCTGAATGCCCCAGCGATTGCTCACAATGACACACTGTACCTGTGATGATGAGTGTGTACTGCTCAAAACTGAATGTTGTAGGACGGCCTCGTGTTGGCCTGTGTTTATTGTTTACAGTACTACGGGTGGCGCCAGGTCTTGAAAAAACAGGAGCTGAAAAACACTTTGTTTTGGTGGGGAGGCTGCTCCTGTGGTTTTGTAATCGCCATCACTATCAGGGACCCTGATCGCTTTACAGAAAGGGAGGGTAGGAGAGGCAGAGGGGGGAATAAAAGGTATGTTATTCCACACGGTACCACACAAAGGGAGGGAACAGAAAGAGAAAGAGATGTGGGTGCTTGGCAGTGGGTCTGTCTGCCCCTTTTCCTCTTTTCTCCCTCCTCACCAACTTCTTGTTTTACTCCTCCGCCTCCCACCTCCATCCCGTCTACAGCTGACTCAGGCCAGGAGTCACTGAGACTGTCTGAGTGGTCACACAGGGTGGTCGATTTCCTGGTTGTGGCTGATAATAGCTTTTTATTGCAGTTTTAATAACAGGTACTGGCTACTGGATACCTATTTCTTACCTCTGACATGATGAGTTTTTTGATGTTGGTATAATGCTCACTTGACCTCAGTTAAAGCTTTTACTTTGTTTAGCATCTATTTTCAAGGCCCTATTTTACATCTGTGGCATGTTTCAGCCAGTTGTACAGTCGAGATTCTTAAAAATGCCTTTAGTGTTAGACTGTTGAAAGGTTTTGATGTGTTTTAAACAATTTGACGGAGTCACATGCCAATAATAGATGACTATCAACTTCAGCCTAAGAGTTTGTTTTAACTTTTAAAGTGAGTTGCTTCACATACTGGCTGATCTGATCAAAAGTGAACCACATTTTGACATGGTTCAGGCTTCACATACCCATACTTAAAAAAAAAAAAAAAATGTTTGCAGAATATGTCTTGGACCACTGTGATGGACAGCTGACTCATCTGACATCCTCTGTGAATATGTATTTGTGCACCGACTCTGTCATATTAGTGTGTGACAACAGGATGACACTGACATAATATTTCATTTTTGATGGTTGTAAGACATCAACAAAGATCACAAGGAAAGAAAAATCTTTAGAAAGACTGTTTTGTTTTTCTTCTTTTGTTTAATTTCCATCAGACTAGGCACAGGAAGTGCATTGTCATCTTCTGCTGGTTTAAAACAATCCATATGGTGATGAATGTGTTTTTGACTAAAGAGCAGAGAGTTGAGATCTGGTCACTAGTGAGGCATTAAAGACCAAGTGTGAACAGAAACTATATTTTGGTTTATACAGTAGTTTTCTATTGTCTCCTGTTGGCTTTGTGGTTTAGGTTACATTTTTAGATATTTTCTTGGATAATTTGTATTTCAGTGTGTCCCATTAGAAACTGATAAACTACAGTACAACAGTACGGTGTCACTGACCAGTGAGTATTTTTACTGAAATAGTTTGAAATCATTGCATTTTTTCTGGATCCCATTGAAAATACTTGTCTTTCGAAGACATTGCACTGCTGTTTTCAAATATCTGTGGGATTAATGGAAAAGTTTTTCAACCTCAGTGAACACCTGCAGTGACAGGAGGCTCATTATTGTTTTCTAATGAAATACTGAAAAGTTAGTTTAAGGACATGTGTTATGGCCTTATGAAAAACAAGACTACAACCATTATGACTGCAATTACTGTAATTATTGATTAATCTGTCATTGAACAATGAATCACTCTTTTCCAGTGAAATCCCCCCAAAATAAGGAAGAACTGTTGATTATTTAATTCATTAATTAATTAAATGATTAATTGTTGCAGATTTACTGTTGTGAATGTATGTGATATACAAATAAAACTTTTGCCATATTGGTAGGCTGAAAACAAATCTATTACCATATGTATCATTAACCAAATAAAATTCCTTTTTTAAGCTCTTTTCCTACAAAGTCAAACAACTGGATCATCAAATGAACTCAAAGAGGCAGTTCGTTTAAGTAATAAACACATTTCCTCAACTATATGTGATGTGTCTAATCCTGTAGATTGATGTAATTAAAATTTTACATTTACTTACCTTTGAAAGAAGTGCCACTACAAAAGTAGATGTATGTGTGTTAAAGGGATAAAGTACTAGAATGGTTCTGACAAGGAACTCAGGATGTGTGAGTCAATTTAGTTATATTTTTTTTAAAAACTTGAACAAATATAAAAGTTATCTATCACCATAATATATGTTTTTCATATACAATGTTAAGAAATGTTGTTATTATTTAAGTATTT
>JAPTGW010000005.1:22125229-22135819 GCA_029814545.1 Apogonichthyoides opercularis
AAGCTGCATTCATATGAAAAAAAAAACTAAAAAAAAAAAAAGACTGAGAATTTTTATGGAAAAACACATCTTCTTTTGGAGAAAAAAACAACAACCTGTGGCAAAGTGATTTCCATTCAGTTTGTTTTCTTGCATTTTTTTGTTTCTTCTTCTTCCTCTTCAGTTTTTTCCTTGTTTTCTTCTTCATTTAAAGTAAACTTGAAAGTTCACTACAGGAATTGGCGCATCATTTTGCTTCTGGCGCCGATGAAACACAGTGCA
This sequence comes from Apogonichthyoides opercularis, assembly GCA_029814545.1. NCBI lineage: Eukaryota > Metazoa > Chordata > Actinopteri > Kurtiformes > Apogonidae > Apogonichthyoides > Apogonichthyoides opercularis. The sequence continues at coordinate 22,125,491 of JAPTGW010000005.1, forward strand.
TGGGCCAGAAGCAGTCTGCGCCAGTTTCTCTGAGAAATAAGACTACTTCCAAACAGTTTTGAATAAAAACTGTCTGATCAATATTAGACTCTCTCAGAGCTCTCTAATGGTTTTTACATTTTTCAGGCAGTGTAAAGTTTTTTGATAAGGCCATTTTAAGTGGCTCTGTTTCTCATTCAAAGTCTATATATAGAACCACTTTTTTCTAGAGTAGTTTAAAGGTAAAAATAAAAAAAGACATTTGCCCTGTTTGGGGGGGAGAAATGCTACCTACTTGTGTCACCTTTTGCTGAACTGACTCACAGATAGACAATCCGTGGTTTAAATGCACATGATGAAATGACCTATATTTTCTACTGTTTAAATGTATAGAGGAAAAAAATACTAAGATACCTGTAACCCGCGTTAACGTCGGTGCTTCTCGTGAGTTTAGTTGTGGTTTCATCACAAGTCTAACGGTCTTAAATGTCTCATGTTTTTCAAGAGAAGACTAAAAAATCAGTTTACTTGAACAATAGACAAAGCCTTTCATATTACTATAATAGTTACTTTTGTTTTTTGTTTTGTTTTTTTTTCTTCTTTTTTAAGGAGTCCCTATTTGCTAAATTTCTTGTCAGTTAATTAGCTATATAAAATTCCTAAAAATATATATAAATATAAATATATCTATATATATATATATATATTATAATGTCAGCTTGTGAAGCATCAATGTCATTATTATTTTATTTCTCTTGTGGGAAACAATATTTAGATGTGTTTTGTTGTTCAGCAAAATGTCTTATAAAGAAAAAAAGACAAGATCAGTGGAGTTTAGTGCCAAATTCTGAAGGTACTTCCTGCCTAGCGCGTCAGTGTATTTCTTGTGAAATTATTTGATAACATGGGTATTTTATTATAAGTGTTTTGTATGGATCCCTCATATTTAAAATATAGATTTAAAAAAGAGTTTGTTAACTTGCTATTCTGTGGTCTTGTTGCCTGAAAATGTCATGTTTGCTTTTTTCTTTGTAAAGATGTAAAAAAAAGTGCCCATGTGTCATATATATATCTATATACACACACACGGTCACACACACATACACACTCTCGTGCAGACCTCACAGTTTACTTTGTTGTTGTGCATGAGAGCCCCTGAGTGTGAAAGCCTCTACAGCGACTGCTACCACCCGCCAGCGTGCACGCACACAATACAAAAAAAAAAAACAAAAAAAAAAAAATCCTGCACTGATGTTTTTAGCCATTGTACAGCCGTTTTATTCATCAAAGCCTTACCACAAATCTTTGCACTCCTGTTCTCTCTCTATTAGTATCTCGCACGTACAGACACAAAAACAAGACACACACATCAGGCTTCGGTATGTATTGTTTTGATTGTTTTCTCGCCGGCATGGTATCCCACTCCTCAGTTGAAAATTGAGGTGAGAGTCATACGCAAAGCCTTATTTCTCACAAATCCTCTTATCCCTTTTGTGGGGTTCAAAACATTTCACAAGTTGTAGCCGGTGCTGTTTGTCTCAAACGGCGAGGATCATTACTTTTGTGTATCAGCTCAGATGCTTGCTTTCATGATGTAAGCACAGGGCAAGACTCGCTCGTTCACAAACAAGCCTCGATCTTTTGAGGAAAAAGCACACGTTGCCATCGGACAGTCAAAATAATAAAATATATATATAACTACACACACACACACACACACACACACATATATATATATATATATAGAGGTGGGACGGTCCGGAGCAAGTTTTTACCTGTATGATTTGATACTTTTTTAAGACTTCTCCATAATCACAAAGTCTTGTGGTGTAATGGGCCAAAATCGTGTTTAGATGCCAAAGTGTGTTAATGATATTCTCATGGTCAAGCCGTTTACATGGCACAATGTTGTCAGTCTATTCAACTGTCCCCCTTACCCCTCCCTGAAAGCCTAGTTTACGGTCTGCAAAATAAAGGCAGCATTATTTTCTACAGAAGCTCACCAGTCGCCTTAACCAGGGAGCGTTGTACCAGTATTATAAAAGAACAAGATGTTGTCAGTCCTGTTTGATAGCTGGACAGTGATGTGTGCCAAGTCTAGGGTCACTTTTGTGTACGGTTAACCTCCTACTTGTGAAAGTCTGGGTTTCCCTCTTCCACCATTTTGGCAGATCGGCCCGAGCAGAGAGGCTGAAATGGCTGTTTAGTCCTTGCAGCAGCTGTGGAAGGAAGGAAGGAAGGAAGGAAGGAAGGAAAGTAGGAAGGAAGGAGGAGAGAAAACAAGGCTCCTGTTTGAAGGATGCCGCTCTCTGTCTGGCCGTTGTCTCCCAGGCTAAGCGGGGTTATTAGAAACAGGGCTATGTGGAGAGATGTCTTATTGGAATAGCGACAGGGGAAATAAAAGCGCTGTTGGCTGGAAAGGAAGGGTCACGTCTGCAGGTCCGCACAGGCAAAACAAGCCACAGCCGAGATGAAGGCAATACAGCTTTCATTATCCTCTCAAAGACCAAACCCAACACGAAACTTTATCTGGCCTCATGGAGGAGGAGAGAGACTTTTCCTAAATGCAGTACATGAGCAGTGCCACAAACAGCCATAACTACCTGTATGATAGCTGGACAGGAGGAGTCCCAGTGCAGTCAGTGTTAATGGACCATTTTTCTGACCAGCGTGTGCAGGTTTCACGTCGTAAAAACCGCTGCAATTAAAGTCAAAGTGGAAACTTTGCATCCTGCGATTGCACACTTTACATCCTCACCTCACTCTTGCACAATTCACCGCTCATTTTATTCATAAGTGTGGAGGCTACGGATTATGCGCTACTCGAGTCGTACTGCGGCGCTCTATTTTATACGGCTGTCTGCGTTGTTTAGAGCATTTTACCTGTCCCAAAAACTATGTTGTAAATTGCCAAATCTCACCAAGTTGCACAGTGTTGTGTGAAGCATTTGTTTTTTGTTTCAATGTCAAAGCACAACAGGGTCGCAGAGTTTCTGTCGAGCGGCTCACCTCAGGGGCTTTCATCGCAGATGCTCGTTGTAATCTTTCTATCTTGTCACTGTTCACTTCTCTGTTCTCCTTCTTTCTAAATTATCTTAAGTGCTATTTATCAAACAAAGAAAACTGAAAGGAAAAAAAAATGAACTTGTCGTTTTTTTGCATTATGGCTTATGTCAAGTTTTTTGAGGAAAAATGTTTTGTGTGTTCTCTTTCTGTGCCGTAAAAAGAGCTTGTTGTCTGTAGAAATTATCAAATTTCTTTTCTTTCCTTTTTGTTTATGTTTTTTTTTTTACTCTCAAAAAGGTTTTCAGTAGTTATTGTCTTGAGAGAAGCCAAAGTCAATGCATTTCAGTGGATCCTGTAAGCGTGATGTATGTTTGTTTGACAACACTTCGAAATCTGTCACTGGATGGGATTTAAAAAGTACAAAAAATGCAGGCTTTCCTATTTCTACAACTGATTGTACTTATGCATTTTGTACCAGTGGAATTTTTTATACTGGAGATTAAAGGATACAACAAAAAAATCTTAGAAAAAAAGCTGTCTGGCCTGGTGGTGTGGCCTGACCCTGACTGGTCCCCGAGTATGATTTCTAGCTGGCCTCCAGAAAGTTGGCTTTTGATATAAGATTTTCTAGAAGATCTTTGGCTTTATTTCTTTCACTTCTTTTTCCTCACTTGAGTCTTCTTCTTTCTTTCTACCTTTCTTTCTGACTTTTCTTTATTTTCCGAAAAACAGAGGGTAGGTGAGTGTCAAATCTCTCATTTTGCTTTATAAATAGTTCTAGCGAGTTTGTCTATACAACAGCGGTAAGTTTCATTTGACTTCTGTATTGTGCCGTCTACACGATAAGACAATTATAGAAAAAGAAGGAATAGAAATATTTAGTCACCTTCAGTGGATTAATGTATTAGTTTAATAAAGAGATCAACTAATTAGAATTTTTTTGATTTTAGCTGTTTAGATTTTTCCAGTTTCTCTGTCCTTCTCTGTGAACTAACTGTGTAGCTGAAGCAGTCAGAATTATTTTTGTAAACGTATGTTCTTGTGTGATGCAGTTTTTTGCTTCTGTCTCCTATATTAAACCATTTTTCCTAATACTTGTCTCTCTCTGTGTTGTTATGTTCCAGTGGCTGTCTGATGTTGTACTGTTTCACAACCTCCTTCCTCCTCATTCTCTCTTTCTCCTTTCTTTCATAGTCTCTCTCCCTCTCTTTCTTCCTCTCTCTCTGTCTCTCTCTGTCTCTCTCTCTCTCTCTCATTCTACCCTTTTCCCTTGTGTTTGTTTGATTTTTTTCTTGTTGTTTTTACCACATAGTAAAGTCAACTCCATCCCCAGTGACAACTCACTCTGCTGTTCTCACTAAACATAGTAAATATACATCGAGGTGTTTGTATGTATATTACTGTGTAGCCCAAGTCGTTGCGTGACAGTCCATAAATAAGACATCACCAAAAAAATTTACCTTACAGACTCTAAATGTTGAATCACAAGCAAAATTTAACCACTTAAAAAAAAGACAGACACTTTATTTGCATAAATTAATATAGTTTCTGTTAATCATTCAATATTTTGGGAATCATGTTTCAGTTGTGTGCTCTAAGAAGTCACAGTAATTTGGTCTTGTGGGTGGACTTTGCTTACTCTACAGACACCAAACATGATATGATGATGATGATTGTCATGTCAGATAAAGGTCTGTAAGTGCTCTGTTGCCAAAATACTGAAATACTTCTTAGAGTACTGCTATACCATGTATTTGATTAATGCTCGTACATTGGCAAAGCCCGAAAAGTCCAATTTAGTCCTCAGCATTTCAGCAATATTCAGAATTATTCAGTAGCAGAAGCTGATTGAATTGAATTGAATTGAATTGAATTGAATTGAATTGAATTGAATTGAATTGAATTGAATTGAATCTCAAGCTGTTCTGTTTTTTGTGATCATTAAAATGTGCTTATCCAGCTGTTGTTGGAATTGGCACATGCCTTTGATTAGGGTCTAAACAGTGATTGGGGAACAGATAGCCGCTGATTGACCTAAACAGTGATCCTTCATTGGGGACCCCTCCCCCAATGTTGACACCCCCCCCCCCCCTCCCCGTGCTGTCCGCTGTCCTGGGCGAGGCCTGTCAACTGTATGTCCACTCTGTGTCCAATCCACTCCCGTACTGTCTCACCGTCACAACTGCATCCCCAGTAGAGAGAGAGAAAGAGTGAAAGAGAAAGAGCGAGCGAGAGAGAGAGAGAGAGAGAGAGAGGAAAGAGAAGTCAAAGGTCAAAGTTTTCACGTTTCATTCACAAATATTAAATGGGTGATATTTTCCAAAAATAGTGAAGGTCAACTCTGCTCATGGAAATGTTTCTGCATGTGAATCAAGGTTTCTCCTTTAAAAGCTCTAGACATTACAGGTTGAAGAAAGTACATTTACTAAAGTATTGTATTTAAATGCAGTTTTATATGCTTGTGTATTTTCCAAGGTAAATATCACCGCATAACATTATGTAATAATGCAGTAATAGAAGTCAACATATTTATTCAACTTATCCTTTTTAGTTTGTTTTTTTAGCAAAAATATATAATGTTCCTCACGTCCAGACAATCATTTTAGATAAAAATAACACTTTTTCCTTGTCACTTTTGTACATTTAAGTGACAATACAAATACTACACCTTTGTTTAACCTTGATGGTATGCCTTTGAGTGTTTACAGAGTGATAATTTTATGTTTTTACTTAAGTATGTCTACCAACAAGGATAAGAGAAAAGAAAAGAAAAGAAAATGACTCAGGTTCAGTTTAAACCATCTCTTTAATCCAAAGCTGTAACCTGCAGAGCCCTATTTTTTATCTTTAAAACTTCAGAGTACAAATATCCACATGGCTGTGCATTATGTGCTTTCTGGCACATTATGGCACCTTTTTCTTTCATCACAGCACCAGTCCACCAGGTCTGTTATTAAATATTGATTGTGAGGTTCAGGCAAGGCATACAATAAACTGCCCTCAGTCTGCGGATCGTATCCATGGATAGATAATATTACACCTTTATTATTGCCAACGTGAGGCCTGTAATTCAAGAAAATGTCTGCAGCCCAGGATTTTTTTTTTCCAAGTGTTTTTCTCTCTGTTTTTTTGTTGTTTGATTTTTATTCCCTCTCTCATAAAGTCACTTTTAAAATGTAAAAGCAGCCAGGAAGTGAAGCTTTTAAGTTTAAATGGCAGCTAAAAGTGTGGACTGAGGATGACCAGTGCATCAGACATCGCACAGGATGCTGGAAGATTCAAGGTAAGGACCACACAATCAGACACAATATAGGGGATAAACTAAGACTGCACAAGCGTGGATACTTGAAGGTCAGTGCCGTCGCTGGCAGCACTCATTTTCTGTCAATTTCACCAATTTTAACCTGAGACATTTTCAAGGTCTTGGTATTTCCTTAAAGTTTTAGTCTAAGAGTTGCAGCAGCATTAAGACTGAGCACCCTTATAACTCTGCTTTTAAAAAAACAACTTGATTCATAGAGAAAGCCCACTCAGAATAATAATAATGATAAAGACATCAGAATTTAATTTTTACCCAACATTACCCATGTAACTGTTGCAAACACTGAGTTTACTTTTAACCCCAGTTTCTTGACAGTAGAAATACTCAAAAAAAACAAAACAAAACACCTGTTACGAAGTCTCTCAGTTGTATAGAATGAATAACACATGAATAAATCCGAGAGTCGATGCAGACTATTTATAGTGAGCAGACAGCAGTGATATTGAATCAATAGACCAAACACAGAGACACGTTGATGAAAATAGGAGCCTTGGTTCAAGAAATGATCGTGGTGATGGTTTTGAAGTGTGGTTTAGAGCATTTTGCTGTGGATGCAGTTAAGGGGTAAAAAAAAGCAGATTAATGTATTATGCAGTTGATGAGCAGGCTATCTGTTACCACTCTGAATTTTTCGAAGATACAAGACCCTCTTAAGCACCAAACCACACAGCTAGTCTATTATTCACGCCTTGACAAGAGGTAGAAACAAGAAATGCCGCAGGGGTAGAGAACACACACATCTTCAATCCTCCACATTCCTGATGGAAATGTGGAAGCTTCCTCCCTGTGAGGAAGAGGACATGAGGCTCTGCGCTCACCAATGCCACAGAATAGCTGAAGGAGAACAGGAAATTGGTCAGATCTTAGCAAGAGAACTGTTTGATTTGAGCTAACGAAGATTAACGGCCAACAGAGGCTGACTCTCAGCCAGAGCAGGAAGCTCTGATGATATTACCTGACAGAGGGGTCACAGGTCACAGCAGATTAGCTGGGCTTTTTCACAGCACAAGCACTTTATTTCCATTTCAAACACCATATTTTTACTCGTCTCTCAGGACTTTAGCAGTAAGGTCAGCAGAAATAGTTTATGTCAGCATCTTATATTATACAGAGTGAGGAAAATTACTCACATCTCTATTACATGGTTATTTTTGATCACAGTAAAGACTGAAGCCATGTCAGATGATGTGTTTGTTTGTTGCTTTAATAGGGGAAAAAAAAGTTCCTCTAATTTTATTGCAGCAGAATGTAGATTAGAGCCACCATTACCTGTAGTAAAATGTAGATTATATACATTATACAATGAAGCTGAACTGCAGTCGTCCAAATAAATTAAATTCTTAGGTCATTTGCAGCATGTAAACCTCTCACTTTATCATGAGTTTTATTTCTCTCAATACCTCTGTGGTAAAGGGTGAGGAAAAAAGAAAAAGGGCCTTGTCCTTAATATTCATTTAATGTGCATTTATTACTGTTGTTTTTGCAAGGACACAGGTGATCCAAAGGGAATCAACACAGACTTAAGAATATTCTGCACCTACATTTGATCTAATGTAGATTTGTGTTGCATCTGCCTTGATTTAATGACCAATTTTAGAAATGCATTCAGAGAGTGCACACCTCCACCAAGGCCGACAGACCACCCTTCTTCTCATTTCAGACATTCTTAAACCACAAATCATGAATTATGTCTCTTCGTTTTTGTCAGTTGGTGCCACTGGTTAGTTTAATTAACTGTTGCTATGGTAAAGGTTCTAGTGCCAAGTCTTCTGTCGGTGTCAGTCTGTGGTTAGTTTTTTAATCTAATCTGTCAGCCTGTGACCCGCCAATGTTGGAGAAAGTGAAACACAATTTCAGGCTCCAGCTCTTTTTGTTCATCCTCTTCAAAAGTGAACAGACTCATCCTTGGCCCCTGTCTTACCTTTCCACCAGGTTTCATGAAAAGTGGTGCAGTAGTGATTGTGTTAATCCACTGAGAGACAGAACAGCAAAGATACACAGACACAGAGATACAAAAAAAAATGTATTACAACTTTATGGGTAATAAGGAAAAAGTAGGCCAACATACTGACTTTTTAACCCTGTATCACAGACGCAGTTGCACCCTTGAAGTATTAACAAATCTGAACATGTGGTTTTCATTACTTATTGAGTTTAATGGATATAAACATTTCAATTGGTAAACTGAAAATGGTTGATCAAATAAATTGCATAAAATTAATCAGAGAAAAATGCTTCTTTTAATTGAAAACAACCATTTCTAGTGTAATGTTGATAGTGGAACTCTGCAGTAAATAAAATGTATTGTAAAATTTCATGAAAAATTCAATATGTGCAACAAAAATCCTATTTCAAGAAAAAAAATGAAAGGATATCTGAAAATATCTAAAATATAACATTATAACAAGTATGACATGCAGGCCTATACATTTCATTTGAAGAAAGTATAACCTTGTACATAAGTTACAAAAAAATTACATCTCATTTTCATCATTTCAAGTGTAACTTTGTTTAGTTGTGGTACATTATACTTCACATTGTGTGTGGACTTTGTATAAGCCTGATTATACTGACATTAGCATTTGTTTCAACTTTTAAGAAGAGACAAACTTTTAAAATTCCCCATTGAATTTACTGTGCTGTGTAGAAAATAGGACGACTGAGACTGAAATTCCAAATAAAGGCCCTCTGTGGTATGCAGGTAATTAAATTATAGTGTTGATCAAAGCCAGGCCTCCAAGAGGTTTTTTCTTTCTTTTTTTTGTTGTCTTTTTCACATTTTCCCACCATTTGCTCTGCATTCCTTTGAAGAACTGAAGTGACTCATTACCCTTTGTTAGACAAAATATTCACAGACTCGTTATGCTTACGCAATTGCTAAGCATGTTGGCAGTACACAGAAGAAGTAGGAAGCAGGATGATGTTCAAAACAGTTAACTAGATAATATGCATAAAGCAGGTCGTCTCCAGATTTGGATGATACGATGCTGCCATCTTGTGCATACAGAGGAAATGTAAATCTGATGCACAGACTATCGATGCCATAAATGTTCATTAAAACAAAATATTAGATTTTCACAGAGAGCTGCTGGAAATACAACCCCACGTCCAGAGAAGATGGAACACTCAAAAATGCACTAAAGTCTGATATATTAATTCTCATGCACCTCTTTTTAATTGACAGGAGAAAATAGAAGTGATTTCACATTTTAAAAGAAAGCCAACAACAAACACTTAGTACTGAAACATAATAAGACTGAAAAGTTGATAGAATGTACAAGTACAAGTACATGTACAAGTTGTTCTGCAGGAGTTCACATGTAACAAGGTCACTGGCAACCAGTGAAGGTTTGATTAAATAGAAATGTCCCCAAAGGCTTGAACTTTGTAAGGATAGTTAGTGACTAAACAGTTTGTGCTGAACTGCATGAGAAAGTTGTCAGTCAGTTCAAAAAGAATACTGGAAATAAGAAAGAATTTCACTTTTTTTAATCATTTACAAAACATATAGTTAGTGTGTGTGTGTGTGTGTGTGTGTGTCTGGGGGGGTTGTTAGAAATCTCACTAAATAAAGACAAACAGTAGGGAGCAAGTGTGCTGGGGACAGTCATGGCCAAAAGTTTTAGCAGTGACACAGATTTTGTTTTTACACGTTTTTCTTCTTCAATTTACTTTCTTTTCTGAGGTACATTGAAGGACTAGTTTTCAAACTTTCAAAGGCTTTTATGATCAAATGAATCACATCTATCCAGAGTTAACTTTAGTCTTTGCCAAAACCTTTGGCCTTGACTATATCGTCCATATCTGTCTTCAAATGAAAATATATGGACATCCTACAGAGGAGAATCAGACAGTGACCGCCATAGACTGCCAAACAGCAAGAGATGGCAAACATTTTAGTGGTAAAAGTCCAGTAATTAGTATACTTGGTTCCCAAACGACTGAAAACTGCAATAAAACAGAAGGGTTATGTAACACAGCCGTAAATTGTCTCAACAAAGAAAATATTTTCTTTGTTCTTT
>JAPTGW010000005.1:22673416-22683823 GCA_029814545.1 Apogonichthyoides opercularis
GTAAGATCATCACAACAGAGATTATTTGGTCTATAAAATTGCAAAAACAAAAATTCAGAAGACTTATTTTATTTGTTTGGTTTTGTTAACAGCTCTGAACTAAGGTGATCGGTGAATGTTTTGTCTTATAAAGACTTAAATTATTAATGTACCTTTTGAAATTATTATGTTATTGTTGTTATTATTATGGTATTATGAACAAGTGAAAATTGTCATTTAAACAATTTAGTGCAGAAAAGGTTGATCATTTATCAATTCATGTTATGTATATCATGGTTATTTATAAGTTAAGTAAAGTTTTATTCCTCATGAGCACCAACAATATATTAATATGGGATATTTTTTTACTTCCTAATACTGGTTTCACTGTCTGCCCTACAAACCCAGTTGTAGACCGTCTAAGTTGGTTGTACTGAAGTTTCTTTCATCATGGAGGTGAAACATTTTGCAGCGACGTTTTCCTGTTCCCGTCCACTAGCTGGTCACAATGAGGACAGTAATGTGATTCGGTGGATAAAATTTGACCTCTCTCACTCTTAATGAGATTAATTAAAACTGAAACGTGTCACACACTTGTATAGTAGTTGATTTTCCCTTTTGAATATTTTTTCCAACATATTTTTGGCTTTGCAGTTGAAAGTGTTCAACTTTACAACTTAGTTTTATAACAATTACCACTTTTTCCTGCTGTTTCTCCACCAAAATTGGACTTTTTCTTTTTTTTTTCTTGCTGTTAAACAGTAATGCACTATTTTCTCATGTTGTCTGTCCATCAATTTCTTTCTCATCAACCAGTGTTTCAGGTGCTTTTTGAAGGAATTTCTTCACATATTGCATAAGTGTTAGTCCAAATTCCAACGCCCAACATCATCTTTACAGAGCCATTATAGCGTTTTGCAAAACATTTTTGCATCCATTTTTCAAGACCATAATCCTCCAAAACATTCTCACAGGATTCAGTGGAACCAAACATGTCAGTACAGCGAGGACTTCCATTTTTCCGAAAACTATACTTATCTTCTTTACAAATATGACTTCAGACATAAAATAGATGTAAACTTAAAACTGATAAAATTGATTATCAGGGACATAGAACTACAAGGTGCTATTGTTATTTTAAATACATCAGTAAGAAATAGTATCCTATCATTTCATTGCTGGAGCTCAGATTCATGGAGGAGATTCTCGACACCCTTTATCTGCTGGTGATGATCACATTAAGGTTTCTGGCGAAATATTTGTTCTTGTTGTATTTTCTTCTAGTTTTATCCTTTACTTGGTTTGTATCCTTTAAATTTAGAGGGTTTTCAGGATGTGGCAGTGCTTAGAAACAACCTCAGACCAGTGTGTGTGTGCACGTAATCCTGTTTAATATGGGGGGAGATTACTCAGGTTGAATGTTTTTCAGTGAGTCCTTCAGGAGGTTGTAACTGATCAAAATGTAAGGTTAAGATTTCAGGTGATAAGATTTGCATGTAAATCTTGCATATTGCCATTTTTAGGAAAAAAAATTATCATATAAATAGGATAGAGATGATGGTATGAACAGTTATATTTGTCACCTGTGTTGATTTCTCTTCATACTCTTTACTGGTTTCATGCTTTGACCTTCGATGGTACATGAACTAAGCGCTCCAACCCTGCAGCAAAAAGCAGCACATCCAGCTCTTGGGATTTTTCAGATTTAATCAGCCTGAAGATTTCACACAGGACAAATCCGTTTTGCTTGGTATATTGTCTGCATACTTTTCCCTGTGTCAGTGTTTTGCCACATCGTGCTGTACAGAGTGGAAGGCCTTTGATCAGAGAGGCAGAGTCTTGTCGTTGGGGTGTTATAAGGACACACAAGGAGGTTTCTAAGAAGGAGCATTTTAGACATCAAAAGATACAGCGCAGGCGGACATCCTCCTTTCACTTTCAATTGACTGTGATCCAAGCCGAGGAGATTCATTGATATAATCTCTCCTTCTCAGTGAGTTTGCTTGAATCCTCTCCCATTTCTCCAAAAGAAAGCCAAATTTTTAGACACACACACTCCATATGATGCCTCCAACCTATTGTCATTAATACATTATTTATCAGATCTGAATTATGCTTATCAATTTATTTCCCATGTTTAGGCTAGTGGCAGAATAAGTATTTATAATGTAGAAGTGGAAATAATGTAATTTGTAAGTATCTCTTAAACAAACTGGACATCCAGCATTTTAGTAGTATTGACCATTTTAAAATTATAAAAAAATGCAAAATGAGGGTTGATAGCAGAGTTGACAAGGGAATTATCTAATGATTATTTGCATTATTGATTCTTTTCTGGGTTCATGTTTTAGTAAAATGGCAAAAAGCTTCAGTGCTTCAACTGTCTAAAATCCAGATATACTGTAAATTATTGTTATATTTCAGAAGCTGGAAATTTTACGGCATTTGCTTTTGTCATTGAAATGTCCCCGGGTTATTAAATAAAGCCAGAAAAACCCACCCAAAGATGAGAAACATAAAAAATGTGTGTATTATCTCTGTTGTTTTGCATAGATCCTTCAAAATTCCAGATTCTAAATGCAGAAATATTCAGGTAGTGGTGTCATAAATTAGGAAAAAAGAAAAAAAAAAGGAACATTTTTGTCAAGGCAGGAAAAGATATGGCATTAAAATGTTGAAATTATAGGTAGACTGATTTATCTGATTTTGTAGGATATTTTATAAACTGTTTATCAGCAGAAGTTGGAGCAGATAGACGTATTACTGTAGTGTTGGCCAATAGCTAATATTAGGCTTCCAAACTAGAAATATTTACTTGAGTGTGAAAATAATAAATAATAATTGCTCAAAAGTTTAAAATTCTTCCCACATAGATTTTTTTTATCATTTATGAAGTATTTAGTGATGCACATTTAGGATTCATTGAGGTATTTAAGAAGATGTTCAGTTAAACAGTTTATCATTTTGTAATGATGTGATGGTTCATTTCAGGTGTACATATGTATTTAAAAGTTTAGAAGGACAAAGATGACATTGGCCAAGTAACTGGCTATCGGCTTTTTCCTACTCCAAATTATTCCTATAAAAATCTACTACCAATTGACCTCCAGTTTAAATTGCATGCCCAATTATTTAATTTTCTGTCAATGGACTGATCGATTGATCAGCTAATTGTTCAGTGTCACCCACTCCTCCACTCTCTTTCATCTCTTTAATCCCTTTTAATTACTGATGGGGACTGTCCACTTTACTCTGAGGAGTCACCTTGGACAACATCCTCCAGCCGCATTAAAACCCCACATGTATGGATACACTGTAGATGCACACACCTTCAATCCGTTGTACAGTCAGCATGGTAATGCTTGACTCCATGCTTCACTGGTCATGCTGGTTCAGAGCTGGATCTATCTGCAGCGGCAGCGAGAGAGTAGAGAGCGGGAACAGAATACACAATGATAACCCCACCTCTCTCTCACACACAAACACACTAAGAAACACAGACAGACAGACACACACCAATCCCTGGAGGACCCTATCCACTCCACTACCTGTTGTCTTGGCAACCACACATTGTGTGTGAACCATGTGATGAGGAAGGTGAAGACTGGAGCTGGCATCTGCCGCATCGACACACACAAGCCTGCTGTATCCACACAGTTCCTCCATCATGCCTCATAGAACGCTATCGAAAACATGCCATGACCTTTAGTCCCTCCAACTGTATGAAACTGTCTCTATTACTGTACATGTTTGTGTGTGTGCATATTGATTCTGGCACCAGAATCCTGCTGTTAGCTCTCTAATTTAAAATGGCTGCCATTTGATGTTGCTCTCATCTCCTCTGAATGTGTAAATCTGCAACACTGTCATATAAATGAATGTCTGCTGCAATGTAATTCATTTTACTCTAGGCAGATGTAATACTATGTTCCTAATCAGCTCCTTGGTTAAACGTAGAATCCTGATATGGTTTGGAATGTATCCAATGATCTGATATTTAATCATGCTTCAAAATTGTTGTTGCAGTAGTTATCTAGTTACCATGCTAAAGTTCACTTGTAACAAATTGATGCTCAAACCAACAGTTAAAATTTAACCTAAATTCAGGTAAATATTAAACGGACACCACGTCTTTATGTTAATCTTTTTGTCCAGAATCCCATGAAAAAATAATGTTTGTGCTTTAGTATTTATTAAAAAGTCCTTGGGTAAATAGTGGAAATACTCCTTTATGGTTGTGGCGTGAATCCTCACTTGTGTCACAGTTGTACTCAGTTATGGTTCACCGGTGCATCTCAGTGTATTGTCCTGTGTTATCCTCAATTGTCTATTTTAATGCAAATGCTTTACATCAGCTAATACACGGTCAGACAACTCTGGACTCTGTTTTCTTATTCAGGGAGTGAGTGCGCTGTCAAAACTACACTACAACTGTCTGTAAAATTAACAGCTGTGTCGTTTTAGTACCAGCGCTGTGTGGCCCATAAAAGTATGCAAACATCACAAAAATTAAATATGAATCTCTTTGCAGTGCCGTTACAAGAAAGATCTGGGGATCATGGTGTCTATATTAAATATATTGTTTAAGAATACACACTTACTTAATGGTCTTTGTTCTCTGAATTCTTACTTACTAGTCTATAGAAAACATCTAGTTATCTAGAATGGCAACAACAGCAGTTGCTACATGAACCCAGTTAATACTCGTAAGTTTGTTTACCTGCTGTGTAATATACTTTAGCTGTGTATTTAATTGAAAGACCACTTAAAAGCCACAATTAACAGTACACTCTTCTGTGTGAATGTTTAATAACTGGTTTAACAAATGTAGGTGAGGGGCAAAATATAATTAAATTAATATTTAGTTAAAAAAGAAAACAGGAGTTACTTAAAGCAAAAGGCTAATCCCTCTAGGATCTTATAAAAATATGCATGACTCTTGCTTAGATACCAGGCAGTGAAAATCTGCGTGGAAATGTATGCAGTTGTAAATCATGGTAGATTAATCTGTCCATTATTTCCTGAATAATATATTACTTGTCTATATTAAACTTATCTCCTACTGGTTTATAAAATGTCAGAAAATATTAAAAGGGAAAACCATGATGTCATCTTCAAATGTCTAAAACCCAAAGAGATTAAATTCATTCTTATAGAGGAGGGAAAAAACCTCAGAATATATTCACACTTAAGAAGCTGCAAGCAGCAAATTTGGAGGAAAAAAACTGAAATTGGTTTGATGGCAAAATTGTTGGAGATGAATGCAATTCTGAATAACTAATTGAAATGTACAAATTAAAAGTATTTTATTTAAGACAGGGTGCCTGTCAGACTTTGATCTTGCTATTTCCTAAATAGTGTTGTGTCCAAACAAAGATGTTGTTGTTGCTACACCTGAATCTGAATCACAGGCCTGTGTTTGTTTGTCACAAGACATTTTTAAAAGAATTTACCTTAAGGTTTAGGCTAATAACAACCTGAACGATTTTTGTCTGTAAAATGCTATTTTAAAAAAAACACATAAAATTAAGTTTCTTAATGTTTTGCTGCAACATCCCAAAACCCCAAAATGATAGATCTAAAAAAAAGGCATCAGATCTTTATATTTCAGTGAAAATAGTTGGTGATTACTTATTTTTTTATACTAATTTATTCATTAATTGCTGCAGCTCGTGTCATATCTAGGGGCAAAGGCTCGTGAATGCAGTGGTTTTTGTTTTGTTTTGTTTTTTTGCTATCCACCATTCATTATCACAATTCAGACACCTTATATTGAAATGTTTTTCATGAAAAGCTTTGTTATTGGCTGGTTGTAAATCTTTGCAATAATAATTGGCTGTATATGCTATTTTCATGATGTGACATTTCCATAGTTTGTCACAACTGAGTAATTGCTATTTGCTATGAAGTGTTAGCTGCTTTTAAAGGTTCTTTAAAACATGAGCCTGGTATTCATGATATTTCAATGTTTGCTTAATTACGTTTAACCATTAGGAAGAAATTTGGTCCAGTATCATCACCCTCTTGACAGTGTTTCTGCAATGTTACACTTTTTAGAAGCTGTACTAATTATTCAAAAATTGGTCAAAAAATTCCATAATTACCTCTTAGGATATTATAGGATAAACTAGACCTCTGCATTTTCTCTACACTCTCTTTACAATCTGTAATAAAATCTGCCTTGTAATGAAGATTTTGGACGGTTACCAACATTTTCAGAGAGCAGTTAAATATGTGATTTACTGCTTTAAGTGCATGTCACTGTTGAGATTCAGTCAGATGTGCCTCTACTCAACACTAAAGTAATGTAGTAGCTCACATAGATGTGATATTTTGGCTTCAGTTTCCCATAGTGGCATCAAACAATGTCATATTACGTATGTTTATTTAGTCTAATGATTTGGACAGAGAGGAGAGCAATGCTGATGATGATAAAAGTCAGTATTTATTAGGCGAAGAAAAAAACTTCCCAGAGGCGACGTATTTGTGATTTTATATCCATGGGGTAAACAAATGGAGTTAGAAACACTGTGTGTAGCAGGTCTATTTTATCCTTTTCCGGCAAATTGTGTTTGTGTCATCCATAGAGATTTTACATCAAAATGGGAAATGCAAACTTTACTGCCTAAAAAAATTAAGTGAGACTTTCTTTTTACATAGCTGTGTACCAGAGACAAGATCCACCTGGAACAGAGATAAAATAATGAGTAAAATCCTCAGCAGATGATAAAGAACTACATCTTATTTTTCAGATTTCATCAGTGCCTACAATAGATCAACATAACTGAGTTATGAAGGAGACATTAAGGATCAAGGTTACACAGTGTTTTCAAGTTTAGATAAAAAATACAGGTTTAGAGACACCAAGTTTAGAGTCAGATACAGATACAAAGAAAACTATTTTATCAAATATTCCCATTTTGAATAAAGTGTTAAAAAATGCATTGTGGCTTTGATAGTTAATATAAATGGTAAAAATCCTCATTCCTAGGTTGATTGTCCAACATACACCAAGAGGCTTTTTCTGGATATGTGAGACATTTATTCTCAAATTCATTATTCCAAACATTTCAGACAATGCAGGATTAAGGAAAAAAATCCACTAAAATTAAAATGATCAAGTTAGGGTTAGGAGTTTTGTTGTTGCTATTCATTCCTATTTTTTTTTTTTTTAAATTTACTAAACTGAATAAAAGCAGTGGTCTTTGCTAAAAATCAAGAGACTCATGGATGGCTTTCAGGCTCAGAAGTAACAGAGAAGAATCTGCAATATTCTGCTTTAAGAATGATTTTGAAGTTTTGTTTAAATTAAGTGCCAAACAGTCTGCTTTACACTGACGTCCTTTTCCCTTTATTGTTTGTGTGATTGTAGATGTGCGGGCCCAGTTGGTTGAGCAGCAGCGCTGTCTGGAGCAGCAGACTGAAATGCGGGTCCAACTGCTTCAGGATCTGCAGGACTTCTTCAGGAAGAAGGCTGAGATTGAAACAGAATATTCCCGAAACCTGGAAAAACTCGCCGAGAGGTTCATGGCAAAGACACGAAGCACGAAAGACCATCAGCAATACAAGTAGGACTGTGGGCTTGTCAACACCTGAAATTAACATGCATGTACCTTATTCAGTAAGATTAAGAGTATTATCCAAACAAGACGGTCTTTGATGATAATACCCACAACTTTATATCATCACTACATTTTGAGCACACTGCACTGTAGGTGTGAACTCGCTTCTTGCTACCTGCTGCTTAAAGGCCTCATTCATGTCCTACTGGATGACCACTTCCTCATCAGTCTGTCATTTGTGAGGGTGTAACTTCCAAAATGTTACTTTTCTATTTCAAGCTCTAATGCCTGATTTTGTAGTCAGTGATAAATGAAAAGCAATCAGATACACAGGTAAAGTGTCCAAACATAACGAATTCAGGTGTTTTGTTGTTAACGGGGCTAGACTACAAAAACTAACGTCATGATATAATTTATATTGTGGTAAATAATGTAGCAAACATTTTTATTTTGTGTATAGGGTTAATTTTCTTTACCTTTTTGTCTACACTTAAAAAATGTTTTTACATAATTCTACTCATCGTATTTTTTCATCATTGCAGTTGTTTTAAATGTTATAACACTAGATTTCTGAAATATTTCTCAAACTCTCACCATAAATAATTGTTTTAAACCAAGGTAGGAAGAAAAGTCTGGCTGTAAACATAAAAGAAATACTGATTGGACATTTTTCATGGTAGTTATTCACAAAATCAACAGGAGTGGGTAGCCCTACAAACTGGAGGTGTGATATGTCTGATTATTTTTGTTCATATGGTGTATCTGACATGAGAAGTAATGACAAAAACTATTTTTTTTTATATTAGGCACCCTTTGTTATTATTCATCCCAGGTGACATTTGTGAACTGAGCAACTAACTGTGTGGTCATTTCCTCTAACAATATTTGTTTTTTTTTTTTAAAGTGAGGACACAACACCAACTAGGCTCCCTTCTTAGGGTCTAAATAACCTGATATTATGATAATAGCAACCTAGAGTAACATCCAATACAAAAAATTTTTCACATCAACCCTTTTTGCCTTTGTTAGGTCTGTAAAACTAAACTACCTTTTGTCCCTCTGAGCCATTTTGCTGAAACCGTTTTCTACTACTGCTTGAAACTGGTTAAGTGTGGTGTAAGTGTTGAATTTTACATGACACATATACTAAAGTTTACAGCTCTGATTCAAGCAGCTATAACCAGCACTTGGTCTTCTAAAATAATGGGACAGGGACTGCAGTGATTTAATGGGTGATAAAACTAAGTGGTCTTGTTGTAAAATAGAAGGCTCTGATGTGGGATTCTAATCTATGTTAATGGTAGTAGTAATATTGCTCTGCTCTCTCTTCCAGAAAAGATCAAAACCTCCTCTCCCCAGTGAACTGCTGGTACCTGCTGCTAAACCAGGTCAGTTTCATAAGTTTCTCTGATTGCTTTTATTAGGCGAAACGAAATGGATGTATAAGGATTATTCACCCATGTGTCTCTCTTTTCCAGGTGAGGAGGGAGAGTAAGGACCACGCCACCCTCAGTGACCTGTACCTGAACAATGTCATCACCCGCCTCACACACATCAGTGAAGACTCCGCCCGTCTGCTGAAGAGGGTGAGCCGACGTTTAGACTCAACACTTCTACTAAATCTGTCCGGTGTCCACTGTGTTGTGCTCTAGATCTTATTCTGTCTCGGTTTCAGTCTTGCACATGATTGTATCATAACTTAAAAAAAAAAACAACATAATCTTCAGCAGTGTACTGTATATGTGAAATGACCTGATAAGATACTAGTCTTCTGGCTCTGTTTTCAGGCTCTAGCCCATGAAACACGGAGGTGGATTACAGGTCTTTTTATAGAGAGGGCATTTCTGTTGGCTGTTGTACAGATGCATGTTTCTGTGCTCGTCTGGTTGGACGCGATTAGGTCAGTGAGGGTGTTTTCACGTACTGTTTTTTTCCTTTTCTTGATTTCTTCTTTACTTCCAGATGGAAGTATACAAATAGTATATGTTTACTAAGATCCTTCAGCCAAAATAATATTTTACATAGGAGTAAACTTAATATCGATATACCGTTTATCACAACCTTTTACCTTTGTCCTTCTTTTTCATGACTGCACAGTGATGCTTCACAGAGAGAATGCAGGCATAATGTCTGAACAAAAATAGCGAGTAGAGCTATAGCTAAATCAGTCTCAGCACATGGACTCAAGATCAGTCTTTCAAATGAAAAAGAATGGAAAAATATGCAAACATTATTATAGTATAATTTCTTTGAATTGGTATTTAGAGGTTTAGCTTTTCCATAAACCATATCATATTTATTAAACTTACTGCTATCTCAAATATTCTGTGGAGTTTCAATAGATGATGCAGATATCTTTGTACTCATCTAAGATTTACAGTTCATACCAATATGGTACAATGGCTCTATTACAGTTAGCAGCTGTGTCATGCTAATTTGATATTGTAATAGTATTTTTTAAAGTCAAAACCAGAAACTTTTTTTTTCAAAGTACAGATGTTTCTCAGACTTTAAAAGATTATTTAGAGAAATAAGCCTGACACAGCGTGTCACAGGTTACCAACATCCACTGTACGGATGCAATTTTGATGTTTTAATGAATACATTGGTCTGATTTAGCCTAAATAAACCAATACTTCTTCTTTAATCTGTATAAGTATTCTGGTCAAAGTCCACTTCCCTGTATCCCTTCTGTGTCTGGGTCCAAATTGGTTGCATTTGTCAGTAATAGGTTGTGAAGTCAAGCATGTACTCTAGAAATGCAAAAAAGAGGAAAAATCAAAACCTAACAAATCCAGTTTTTTTCTTTACATGTGTAATTTGTGTTGAGTAAATTGGTTTTTCATGCATTAATATGTAATTGCAA
>JAPTGW010000005.1:22735250-22748836 GCA_029814545.1 Apogonichthyoides opercularis
GTTATAAGATATTTGATCAGGCACCTGTGTGGGCAGCACTTGAAGTTCAATAAATGTTAAAAGAGTACTATGTGTACGTGTATTATTAATTTAATTTCTATTAGTGCATAAAAATCTTAACTGAGTGTTGCAAATTTTATTTTATGGTCAATGTGCTTTAAAAAAAAGAAAAAAATCTGCCTTAAACGTCAGCCTCAAAAATCGACTGCAGATATCTGCCATCGGCTGACCAAATTTATTTAAAAAATAATAATAATAATAATCGCATGGGCCTTAGAAAAACCCATATTGATCGACCTTTAACTCTGTCTATCAGAAATAGGGTGTGTGATTATTTACCATGATGCAGCAGTGGATGAGGAGATCAGGTGATGGTGTTTCAGTCTGTCAGACAGACTGACAGACAGATGGACGGTAAAAATCAGGTCACCAGGTACCAGAATAGCAAACCAACTCACAGATAACCACAAATCCTTCAGGTATGTTACTGCAAACCTGTGAGAGTGAAAGAACATAAACCAAAATATTTTATTTCTAGATATCATTATGATGCATTTAAAAGGTAATGGTATAAGCAAAGGTAAGATGTATTTAATTTTTGTGCATTCTTTTTAAATTAAATACTGTATATCCTCTTGAAACCCAGCAATGCATTTTTGTCCTCAGTGGCTTTACTTAAAAATGTTTTTAAATCTGTCCACTACAAGGAACATTCCATAAAAATAACTAAAAATGTATCTGAAAAAAATGTTTGCATTATGTTGTTTCCAATCAAGACAAGTATGTAATGTAAAAAAAGCCAAAAAGCTCTACTTTTCTGGGTCTCAGGAAGTTTATATATATTTTTATTTATTTATTTATTATGTGAAACCAGAAAAAAAAAAGTTTATATTACACTCTATTGTTTATTTTACTGTATTACAGATCATGCTTTACACCAACAGGTGATTTTGTAATTTGGTTGACAATTTTCAATCTTCCATACGGAAGAGACAGAAGCAAAAATTCTCCATGTTGGTAACAAAACAAAAATGGAAGAGAGTAAATATGATCAAAAAAGCAAATTGAGTTTTAAGAAGCTAACGCAGTTTTGTAAAGGCTGCAGCTAATTATTTATTTTCAATTAGCCTAATCCATTGATTTCTATCTTTATAAATTGATTTATTTGGTCAATAAAATGCTCTACAAAATAGTAGATCAACAGATACTATCAATACAAAATTACTCCAACCAATATTATAATTATACAGATTGTTCATGATTAATTTAGCAGTTGACAATCAATCTCTTGACGCACATCTAAGTATTATCCTGTGTCAGTGTATTGCTAATAGTTCTAACACCTAATTGCACTTTTATGGATGCCAATATATAAAAAAAAAAATTAAAAAAAAGAGAAGAGATGTAAAATATAAAACTGAGCTCAAAATATGTAGCTCGTAGCATGCTACAATGCTAGGCCCTTCTTTCTACACCCTGAAAACAGGACAAGAAGTAGGTGATTAAAAGGTAATTATGAAATATTTGCCCTGTGACACTAAAAATACTATCAAGCGCTGTCATGTTAAAGCAAAGTACCCAGCTCTAAAATGTAGTGTGTACTCCTGAGAGCAGACCAGCCCACTGAACACCTCCAACAGGTTTATGGATATGGTTTATAAATGCTCACTGTACTCTGGCTTTACTCTGTGGGTTAAAGTCCAGCAGACAGACAGAAACTGAAGCTTACAGCCAACATGGAAGTACGTAGTAACTCATCTTCATTAAATCTTGTGTTTTGTACTCATCATCATCACCTATTCTTAAAAATACCCCCATTCTTTGTTCCTTTGTCCGTTGTCATCCTATCTTTTGTTCTGCCTACCTCAGCAGGGTGCGTTTGGTTTAAACACCACACCGGACCCACCTGCTCAGCTTCATGTTTCTGTGTGTCTTAAGTGGGTGTGTCCCATGCTGAACATACACAAAAACCAGATTCAGCAACTTGTTCTTGAAGGCAAATAAAACTGCTGTGAGTCACTTCATGTCACTCCCTATGTCTATTGAAAGGTCAAAATGTTATTAGTATCACTATGTCAATCCCTTTACTGAAGCACATAAAAACATCTGCAGATACACACTCTGTCCATAATGAAGTATAAGTCATGTCAATGTTATTAAACATCCTAACAGTAACTGCTTAATGTAATATGACTGACATGTAGTCATGTATTATATCATCATTCAAAGACACAAAAATTTGTGAATTATGAAATGGAGCAGCAATTTATTTTATGCAAGGAGACAGTAGAGCAAACACTACCTTTTCCCACCAAAAAAATACTTTTGTCCATGTGACGTCATTACAATTCTCCTAAAATGTTACATGTTTAGCAGTATAAAGGTATGTTTAATTAAAAAAAAGGTATACGATTAAAAGTAAACAAGTTTTTTTATTCACATATTTCTCTTCATGAAAAAATGATTTCTCTCTCTCATGTAATGAATGTCTTCTTGTAATGTCTTTTGACCTGACAAAGCCACAGTTTACATATTTCAGTGGCCTCACAAGTACATACCAGACACCCTGTGCATACCAGTGTAACCTCCGAGTCAGAAAAAGCACAAAAGCATTCATGCAATGCAGGAATATGGATAAAATCTAATCTGTCACCACTTTGACATTTTTCTTACACTCAAAACAAATAAAGATTAACTGATATGAAAATAAATAGTTCCAGCCAAATATAAAACACTAAAAAAAAAAAGTAAAAGGGATACCTGGCACCGACAGGACCACTGATCAGAGGGGATTTACTGCTTTTCTCCATTTAATATCACTGTCAATTCTAAACCTTTGAATTTTGGACTGTTGGTCTGACAAAAACAAAAAATCTAAAACATCACCACACATTTTTATTATTTTATGACAAATTAATAATTTATCATAAAGGCAATCAACAAATTGCTAATGGTTGCTTTACTTGAGTTTGTAGCAGTTTTAGTGAGGTCTGGTGGTGACAGTAATTCACCTCAACATGAGATGCAACATGCTGACTGTATATTAATGGAAAAATAATTATGAAATTATATTCAATAACTGCAATTAAATACACTGAAAAGTGCACTTCAAAGTAACTTTAACATCTTACTCTCAGCAACTTTAGAGGCACACTTTATAAAATAAGGTTTAAAATATGCCAATAGTTAAGAAATTACACAAAAACACAAAATTAGATTTAATACACTAACAAATAATTTAACCACAATGCATGTGTGTGAGGACACAACACACAACAGGTTTGATACAAAATGATGGGCATGGAGGAACTACACACAGGCCACTGCTTCTCACCTGTCAAATACAGGTGAAACCCCACCCACCCGAAATCAACTAACACCTCCTGTCCTTCTCAAATTGTCTCCATGGAGACCAGTCCTGGAAAGCTCTTGGTAACCTGACACGCTGTGGGATGCTTGATAAAGATCCAGTTACTCCAGTCATCCAGTAAAGGTTGATCCTGTGCGTTTTCAGGTTTTACACACTGCCTTACATCATCCCATGCACTAACAATCTGACTGGCACCAGTCTAAACTAAACTAAACAATGTGTTTGTTAACACATAACCAGTGGAATAAGAAAAAAATAGGCCTATTTGTTCATTGCTCTGGCTTGAAGTCTAAGGACAGGAGTGAGTATTTGAAATGTTATTATGTTAAGTTATTTGATGATGAGAATGCAGGTGGGAATAAGTTTTTCTTCTTCCCACTCCTTTTCAAGTTTAAATGAATGTTTTTGGAATTTTAAACTTGCATGTTTACTGTAAATGCTCGAAATAAACAAATAAAATTTAAAAAATAAATGTGCTGGCTGGTAGAAGTATGGTTTCAGTCCCTCTAAATTAAAACATTCATACTATACAGGGTGACAGAAACACCTCAATCAGATAAACTGTTATGTTAGCCACATGAATGATGAACCTTTCCTTAGCAAAAACAAAACACCTTATGTTGTTTGTCATAATATTAATACTATTATGCATTTTCCCTGGTAATTCATTCACCAGAGTTACTGCATCTATGAATGATTTTACTTGTGGAAAAGGACATTGTTAGGAGGTTCACACTGTGCACTTTTTGTGCATACATTAATGTAAGGGTCCATATTCTGTGAAGCTGATACCACGATACAGTAAATACATGTGTGTTATTAACTCAAGTCTCACAGATTCACTGCACCATGGCTAACATGTCTGTGGTTAGATCTAACAAACTGCACATTGCAAATTTTATATTAGACATGATGGGTGCACCTTACAACACTGCATCAGAGTTGACTTCCAGGATTTTTATTTTTTTTTTTGCTTGCTATTACATGAGTAACATCTGTCAGATCAAAGCTGATTTCAAGCCCATAGAACATGTTAGACACATTACTGTTTATTTTGGTGAAACCTGATTCTAAGCTTTGCACAGGAGCTGCAGCACACGCAACAAATATTAACCCAGTTTACACTGACAACAGCCTGTCTGCTCATTCACAGCATGTTCAGCTAAACATGCAGCTTGATCAAAGCGTTAACACCATTACCTTTCAATAAAACCTCTGAGTTAATTTAACACGATTATGACTAAAATATTCACCGGGTGCGTTTTTATTCAGGAGTAAATGCACCTGTTTCAGTGAGGGCTAGCGCTGAGCTAGCTACGATTAGCATATGAGACGGTACTTAACAGGCTAAGATGCTAACAACTACTGAGCAGATGAGACATGGCTAACCTTAAAAGGCTACCGGTTATCTGTTATCTGACACTGGATATAT
Organism: Apogonichthyoides opercularis; assembly: GCA_029814545.1. Lineage (NCBI taxonomy): Eukaryota > Metazoa > Chordata > Actinopteri > Kurtiformes > Apogonidae > Apogonichthyoides > Apogonichthyoides opercularis. The sequence goes on from JAPTGW010000005.1 coordinate 22,740,053, forward strand.
TAAAGATGCATGGAAACAACGTCTTCACCGTGTGTCAGTTTACGTTCCGGTGCTAAAATAAGCTAATGTTCGTTACACGGTGGTTTGTATTAGAATGCTGAGCTATAAATCTTTCGGTAATTTTGCTAGGTGTGACTGTCAGAAAAAAATGAAGCAAAACAAATTAGAAAGACAAACATAAAGAAAGGTTGCATCCGTGGGTCCATCCCACTACGTTAAAATTTATCCGCTACTCTGCCGAGGGGATTAGTACACTGTAGTTCCATTATCGGACAGATCATTAGACTTCATCGGTTACTGCTAATAAATTGACTCTTACCATGACGGTGCGCCGTCAATAAATGTGACTTTTGTTTTGCCATGTATGCATGCATATTAGAATTCTGACTATGCGGCAAATTGATTCAAAGATCATAAGGAAGAAGGAAAAACAGTGCAACAAACATTTCTCTGTCCGACAATGGGCGCCTAACCCCTTATGGTGTATTTGCGTTTCACTTAGCTTTGGTAGCTAGCGGGCCAGTCAAGTTATCCGAACTTGAGTAAACATTACAAAAACCACAGTAACGATAATGACACGGGAGCTATGGACTCACCGTGCCTTTTAGTACAAAGCAGCCGGACCGGTCAGTCTTCCCCCCGGTAAGGTGCAGGATAAAGCCGACAAACACACGCAGTGAACGGTGTTGACGCAGACAGGAGGACGGTGAGCTACTCCAATTGACAGAAGATGCGTTTGAGGACCGCTGGGAAACTAGTAAAGCATACTGACGTTTTTTGTGCTTGCAATTTAAAAGGGTTACATCGTTATATGTAAAAACACTGCCCCCAATTGGGTAAAACTATAAAGTGCACAAACTTGGACACGAAATGTTAAATGCATTTTTACATTAAGATTTAGCAGGAATTGTTCAAACAAACTATACTTTACCGCCTTTAAAATGCAGAAAAATCCACATAAAAGGGAATGGCTCACCCCATGATGGATATAAAGAATATTTGGGAATTTTCACCCTTTTCTGTTGAGGGGTTCACGGCTGCAGCCACCAGGGAGCGACGAAGACCAACGAATAGGAGGCGATTACTGTCAAGTTTGTAGGTGCAGTACCTATATGAAATTGTGTTTCTGCGGTACTTGGCCTCTGACTTAAATACTGAACTGATCATCTTGTTGTTGACTTAACCCTTTTCTTTAATTATTGCTTCATGAGAGCAGGATTTAATTTGGTATTAGTTCAAAAATGTGTCCTTTTATGTTATTCATCATTATAAAATAAAATTTTTGAGAGGACGAGATTCATATTTTCCCCTTTAGTGCTTCTGTTTATATTTATTCACAAGTATCTCGTTCAGTTCAGTTACTTTCTTTCGGTCTCTAACGGATTTTTCTCAGAATTTATACCAAGAAAAACCAAGAGAAACCACATCCATTTTTTTGTGTGCCTATTAAGGGAGTGAGTTAAATTCTGTATCATTTCTATATGTTTTTCTGTGACATCCTGTGATTTTAATGAATGAATAATATGCCAGTTTTTCTGCTGTTTCCCAATGCATTTGAATTTCCATATTCTGTCTAAAGTTTGTGTAAATTCTCCTGACACAACGTGACACTGAAAAGAAAACAATACTGACTGGAGAGTAGGCTGAAGCTATACTTTATCACATTTGCCCTTTATACTTAACATGTATGCTCTTTTGATTGAGGAAATCAACTAACTTCTACCTTTTCATAAATAGTTATCTAGTTGCCTTCCGAAAATTTCAATAAATAAAACAAGCAAAGCAAAATTTCCAGGTGTTTACAACATGCAATTTGAGCATACATCATATTTGTTTACATTTAAAATAAATAAATAAATAAATAAAAGTGTTTGTATATGTGTAAGTTGAATTACACATTAATTCCTAGCCATTCACATAAGTTTACCCCTTTAGCAGAGTTAACACGAGAATCCCTTTAACACGAGTAGGGTTGTCTTCTTCATTATTATGATATTGTAAAGATAATAGAAAGGTCGATCAGTGTCGTAGTTATTATTACGTCTCTTCCGACATTAAAATATTGCATATACAATAACAGTAATATTTAACCTCAGTAGGATTTGGCCTGAATTTTGCACACACACAAAAAAAAATCACTGAAACTGTGGGTGTAAGTGGGATAACTTTCCACTGTGTCAGTGTAACACCTCACACACACACGCACACACACACACACACACACGTAAATGAAACTACACACACTCACACACGCCCTCATGACGGCAATGGGCGGAGCCTCTTCGTGGCTTCTAGTATTTGTTTACCGTGGCTGTGGAGTCATTACGCGCAGGGAGCTCCACCAGGGCGCACTGGGGACAAACTGGACTGTTTTTCCAGGTTAGTCCTGATACTGTTGCTTTGAAGGAAACAACGCTGTGCCGGTGTTCTATAATGTCTGACGGGTAGACCTGTATGGTAAGTAACATATATAATTTTACTTTAACTTGTAGAAAGTCCCAGGCACTTTGTTTGTCTTGGTGTCTTTATTGTTATAAAATTCACAAAATCTACTGTTTTTACAAATGCTGAGTTATTAGCAAAGAAAATGTAATATGGTAACAGAGTTTAATTAGTTTTAATAATTTATCATCTGTTTTTGTTTGATATATTAAAAAAATTGATAATATAGATAAACTTTTTTTTTTTTTTCAAATATGGTTTTTAATAAATGTACTACCATCTAGGTTAATTTTTTTCTAACATCAAATAACTGTATCCGTCTAATGTGAATAAACCTGTTGCAGGCTGATTCTTTGCATAGACTATTCATATTCTCATACTGTAAACCTCTGCTTTGGATGGGCACTCACTCAAACATTCACATATTTTTCTTGGCCTTAAACATATTTCCATTTGGCTTTAAACCTCAACAAAGAATGTTAAGTCTTTATCAAAGCAGCATTAGAGAGGAATGTGCTGGCTGAAAACTCTGTGTGTTTTCAGCTTTTGAAGCCTGTTTCAGGTTAACTGGTCCATCAGTAGTGTCTCTCTGCTGTGATGCTGGGCTGTAAACCCTCAGAGGATGCTGTCGACTGTTTTGGTCACCATAAAGATCTTGCTTTTATTATGTTTTGACATTTGAGCAGTCAGATTCATACTATTTATTATCCTTCTTTGACTTCAGACCCTAGATGAAAAGAAGATTAGATGATTCTTCAGAGTGAGACCAGATATGATTCCTGTTTTTAGTGCTGCATAGGAACATCAGGCCCTCAATGAGATGTCCAAAGGACAGCTGACCTCTGACCCTCGTGCCATGGATGTCCATCTGCAGGCCAACGCTCAGCTCCACTATGGGGTCAATGGGGCTGCAGGTCAAAACTCCAGGCTGGGTGTAAGTAACTGAAACTCACTGTGGGTGAACAATAGTTGGATATGGATATTGTAGACGTTGTTATATGCATCCATGCAGCCTCATTAAAAAGTAAAACTGTGACACCTACCATCAATCACTTGTCAAATCTTATTCTTAAAACTTTTTTGTCAGTTCCTTCAAAAGAAAGAAAATAGACAAGTGACAATAAAAGATTATGTATTTGTAACTATACATTAAAGTATTACCTGAATGAGCTGTGTTAATTGATAAGCTGAGGGAGAAACTAAGAACCATTTATTCTAAATGATTAACTGAAGCAATTAACTGATTAAATGATTGATTAGACTCTCCTTAGTCACATCAAAGGTCAAATGGAGTGTTGTACATTGTACAGATTGTTAAACCCACTGAAGCACATTAGTGACTTGTGATACTGGACTATATACTTTAAGTAAAATTAACTTAACAATAAGTATTAGATTATTGTGATCTTTGTAGCTTTATGCTGTTTCCTAACTACATTTTACAGATCTGGTAATGCCTTAGAGTTTTGGATTGAAAAACTGAACCCATTTATTAAATACTTCCTTCATTAAGAAGTTTCAGATTAAGACTACATTTAAATCATATGATCAGCTTTTAAAGTATGATAATGACTGATTAAACTACCCAGTAGTATTTAGAACAGCTCAGTCACTGACAAATATCACAAATAATACTCACAGATAATGTTTACTTTCAGTTTATTTTGGTCCAATATATTTTAACTTTAGTTTTTTGTTGTGTTGGAAAACTATTTTAATTTTACTAAATGATCCAAATACTATATGTCTGTAACTTGGATGATAGAAAATTATGACCATAATTATGCACCACTATTGAACTCCTCTGTATTATTCACACTGTACATTACAGGGCAAATTCAAGAGGAAATATATGGAATACAAACTACAATAGATTTCATGTACATTAGTGGAGTTCTGTTTATATAAAACTGGTGCTAGGTTACAATCACAGTATATTACAGTAAGTACACCTTAAAATGATCAGGATTTGATGGGTTATCTTGCCTACAGAGCGGCCTTTTTCTATTGTCTTGTTAAACAGTAAACACAGTCGTATCGGATGAACGGCTGATGCTCTAAATTCAACCTCCACCTGATGGAGGCTCTGCGCTGTGTTTACACAATGCAGCCAGTCATCACAACTGCTGGGAAATGACACCTGCTTAACAACTTAATCCCTTTGCATGCCTTGGGGATGACATTTATTATCAACACACAACACAGATGAACCGGTTAAGCTGCAGTTTTCTAGGTCCTGGGCTGCTTCACAACAATAGACATCATTCACTCTCCAGCTGAAACCAGCAGATTGCTGTTTATCTCATATTGGTTTCAGTTGGGTGTTGCTGCAGGTGCTTGTGTGTTTCTATGTGTAAAGCAAAACAAGGCACTCAGTTACCGTGCTGTAATATTCGTGTCAGCAACAAACACCGTTTGCCATGTGAACCACAAGCTGAAGGTCATCACCTTGAAATAGCTCAAATTAGCAGCTTTCTTCAGTCGGTTGGTTGTGTAATTGTAGTAAAACATGGCCTGTGATCGAAACAGTTTGTTTGTCATACACAAAAGTGCATCTCACAATTTAAAATAATGTCAAAAAGAGAGAATTTTAAACAGTTTAGTAGCTTTAAACAAAGTTAAGACAGCAGATGAGATTCAGTTTATCCTGTCAACATTTTCGTCCATTTCCACAATGTGTGAAATGTGAGACTACAAACACATTTGTGAATGACCTTATCTCAGAATATTGGACCATAAGAAGGGCTTAGAATGAGTCAGTCAGAGTGAGATCAGAAAACAGATACTAATGTCTGCATCTTCTACTGTGGTCATGTGATGTTGGCAGTACATGAAGGACAGTTCTTTGTGTGTCTGTATGTATGTTTCTGTAGGAAAGACATTAACACAGTATTCCAGAAAGACAATCAAACACTATGTTGTGATCACTCTGTTGACTCTGCTTCTACTGCTAATTTTGTTTTGTTCTTTTAAATACACACAACATCATTACAGTGAGTTAGAGAGATTATACGATATTTGACAGTTGGAGTATATGCCGTCTACATTATGAACAGTCATACCAACTGGAGTTATTGTCAAATAAAATTTGATACAAATGTATGGATGTCTTTTGCACACACCTGACAGTTTTAGTTCTAATAATTTTATTTGTGGCACTGAGTTTTAGTAACCTTGAAATGTTAATCATGGTCATTCTAGTAGCTTTTTTGACATGTCCTCAATTCTTTATGCTAAGTGAAATGTATAATTAGCTTTTCTTAATCACAAACTAAAAAATATCTAAAAATACGATCATTTATAAGCAAAGCTGCAGTCAGGATATAATTGCAGTGACTTAGTCTACAAATGTGTGAAATATGCACAAAAAGCTAATTTATTTTGAATATTATTTGCAGATTGGTAAAAAAAAAAAAAAAATCTTATCTCTTGGTCTGTTTACTAAACATTTTTAAAGTTACTTTAAATTGGAAATTATCAAAAAATCTCACTGTTTTACTCTCATCAATACACAATGTAAATGTTACTTACTATCTACTTACTTACTCTTCATATGTAATTATTTTACACATATTATCATGCTGTTTCAGCTAATTTAATGACTTCAGTTGTCCGCTGCTAATTTGAAGGTCAGTTACACATTGTTACAAGGGATTTTCTATTCCCTAAAGTTATGTGGTTCAGCTTAAACAGGTGGTCTTTATCTGGACTGAAAAAAACCACAGCAAAGTCAATAGTCACCCAGCGGTGTTACTGGATAGCCCATTGTGTCGTTGCTCAGTGGCAGCTCTGTGTGGAGCTGGACAGGGAGCTGTGGAGGTGAAGTGGAGATGGGGAGAGGCGAGGAAGGAGGGGTCATCTTCCAATAGAAGAGAGGGTAGTTTGAGCTAAAAATAGGGTGGGAAAGAAGTTAGGAGGGTTGGGATGCAGGAACAAACAGGCCTGTGTTCACACTACACACATGACTACTGTATAGGAAAGTCACAGTGGATGGTACTAATGAAGAGAACACTAAAGACAACACTGGTCCTGCCATCAACACCTTATGATGTATTCTTAGCAACACTGCCTTTACACACCTTCACAGTGGAGTCTGAAAGATACCACTGTGCCCTTCAAAAAAATAAAAATAAATAAATATATATACTTAAAAATGCTTTAAGCGGACCCCGTTATAACCATTAATACAGAGCTTTAAAGTTTAATTACCAGCTCCAACTTTGACCTCCATCATCATCATCATCATCATGTTCATTCTCATCATCTACTCTCATTTTCACTTTGTTTTAAACTTTTTTCTTCAGAAATATATTATTTATCAAGTGCACAGTAAATTAAGTACTCTTTAAATATTAAAACTCCCTCTGCCCTGTCTTGTGTTGTCAAAGTTGGACCTGATAATGAGTTTGAGCAGTTAAATACTTTTTCACTGTTTTTTTGTTTGTTTGTTTGTTTCCAACAGCAGGATGGAGCGCTGCAGTTCCTGAGCCCAGCAGAGCAGGAATGCCTCCAGTTCTTTGAGGAAACCATCGACTCATTGGAGGAGGGTTTGGAGCAGGATGAGCTGAGGCCCCAGCTTCAAAAACCCCCTGAAAGCAGCAGCAGGAGGCCTGTTGAAGAGGTGGAAGGACCTCCAACCTCGAGTCCCAAACCTGGGGTCACTGTTTCATCCTTCCTAGCCAGAGCAAGTGCAAAAGACCATGATATTATTGACCTGGTCCGGCCAGAACCAGACCTAGTGCAGACCAAAGAACCAATCTTCAGTCCCACCAATCCAGGTAACTAGTTTTACTGGATTAAAGATTATATTTTCCTTACAACAACCCTAATCCAGCAGACAAATGTAGAAAGTCTGTAAAGTATTGTGTTATCTGAGAACAAGCTGGATTTCAATTTAAAATGTGTTCCTTCCAGATTTCCAGACTATGCTGCCGACTCCAGACAGCCACTTTGAAATAAAGCCAAGACGTGATCCAATGGACACCTTGCCCTCAGAGTATAACCCTCCCCTACCGAGTGGCAGCTACGGTCCAGATAGCCTCTCCTCCTACCATCCTCCAGGGTGTATCCCCACTCCGGTCTTGATCGCCCAAAAGATAGCTGAGAACCAGGCGGGGACAACCTCCAGCACCCACCCATCTGTGCTTCTTCGACATTGTAGCCTAGAATCTGAAAAGTCATCAAGTCAAAGTGCTGATCTTCCGGTCAAACATGGTCCCCCTACCTCTGCCAAGCCTACACGCTTCCCTGCAAACATTAGTGTCATTCTTGGCAACAAGGAGCACCAGAATGAGTCGCTGGCTAATGTGAACATCCAGGAGAGACGAGCACAGATGTTGGCAAATCTAACAGGGACGTCACACCCTTTACTTCAAGAGGATCCTCAACAAGCACAGAAAGAAAGAAATACTCCCACTCGCAGTGTTTCCTTCAGGGACCCAACACCTGGGAAATCAAGGATGGAGGCATTGTCTAAACTGGGGCTGACCAGGAACAGAGCAATGTCAGGGGGTATGTCACTCCCACATAACCCACTGGAACCCCTCATAGGAGCAGAAAGTAGCAGCAAAGCTGTGGAGGATGATGGTCCTCCAGCAGCAGAAACCGGCATCAAAGAACTAGAGATTGGTGTGACGACACCAACTCAGACACGCGTGGACAGAAAACCAGAGATTCTGCAAACAGATCCGCCCAAGATCCATGATGACTGGTACCCACCACCTCCAGCCTTTGTGCAGAGAAGTTATTCTCCACCTCCACCTCTGGAAATCAAACCATCTCACACCCCTCCATCTGAGGTTTCGTCACCAGAATTTAACAGCTATGGAGGGAAATCCATTGTGGTCCACCCTCCTATTTCCTCCAAGGGTGAAACTACAACCTCTCCAACCAGCCCTGAATTCAAAAGCCTCCCACCAGCACTAGCAAACCCCACCGAGTTCAACACATATGGAGGAAAGTCAAAAGTCTTGACTCCCACCCCTATGGCTATGACGAGGAGCGACCTTCCAGACATCCTCAGCTCCCACATAGACAAGACACAAACCTTACCCGCCAAATCGGATCCACTACCTATTGATCTCAACAGCTATGGAGGAAAGAGCAGAACCTTCAACCCTTCCACTAAGTTGCATCCTCCTGCAGATGGCCCGGCAAGGACTTCTAAAGCACCAGCCCCAACTCCAGCTCCAAGACCACCTCGACATTCCTACCACGGACCTATCAGTGTCCCAAAAGCCCAACGAGCCCCGTCTCCTGATCACAGACGGAGACCTGCCTCGATGTTCCGCCCCCAGGGCATCACTGTACAGTTTTCTGGGAGAGGAGCAACGGATGAATCAC
>JAPTGW010000005.1:22767609-22779385 GCA_029814545.1 Apogonichthyoides opercularis
GACAGTTTGACAAGATAATGAATTTATGTAGGGTCTACAACAATTATGCTTTCACGGGGCCCATAATTGGTAGTGGCGCCCATGCCTGCAGATTACACACAAATCTGAATGATGAAGACTGATATAAAATTCATTAATAAAAATTTGAAACAAGAGGTGCTACTGTTTCTAAATAATCTTGGAAAGGATTTTTCCAAACAAAGCAGGGTAACAGTTCAAGTCTCAGTTTTCTAGTCTAATGTATCATTCGAATGGAAGCAGTCTTGCCAGGAAAAAGAACCTCAGCAGAATCATAACATCAAATATAGCTCATGTTCCTTAACTGATTAATTTATCCTGACTAGTTCCTCTTGCAATAAACTGTGTTTAAGAGGTGATTAGTAGAAGCAGCAGACTGACAGACTGTAATCTTCCCTTCAATCATCAAGAAATGATGTGACTGTCAAAGCAGCATAAGCCTCTGTGGGAGTTTATTCAGTCACCTCAGACATGCATGTCTGTAAAACCTGTAATTAAAAGGCTTCTCCCTTCAGTTGTTCAACAGGACAAGTTTTAGTTTAAGTCAAAGGGTCACTAGAATTTTTTCAACAGTAACTGACTCACATCCTCTTCCTGCTCGTTCATTTCGCTCTCGTTGCCTGACTGCTCCTCAGTCTCAGCACCTCCCTCCTCATCATCATCGTCGTCCTCCTCATCAAGAACTTCTCCTTCACTCATGGCACTGGACCTTCCATCCTTCTCCATGGCCAGACCTTTAAAAAAAAAAAAAGGCAGAAAGTAAACACAAAAGATACAACCTCTTTTCAAGAAAATCAAAAAATTGAACACAAGCAACAATCTCCAAACCTACAGGCCACATCCATCTGCGATTTGTGCCTCCCACATGTAACCTTACATTCAACTTAAACAAGCACAATTAGAAAGAAAATGGTAAACAACCTTTCACAAACACAGAGGATGTTATACCCAAAAAGCTTTACCCAAAAAGTACTCCCCTGTATAGGGCTTCAGCTGCAAAATATTTCCACTGTACAATAACATTCCATGAAAATACGATGGTATATCACTATTATTTTATCACACACACACTACAAGGAGCACAGACGGCTGCTGTAGAACCAGATCTGTATGTGTTTCCTTATCTAAAATACATGTGCCAGAAAACACACATTTTGGTTAGCCACTAATTATTATCTGTAACAATGACTCTTTCACAAATAGAAACAGAGGGATATTTTGAGCAAACAATGCTTGAGTGAAGCATAAAAACATTTTTCTAAATAGCCATTTGCATACTATGTCTCTCTTAAAAATAAATAAATAAAAAACAAAGCAGCACATATTTGGTTGGAGAAATATGCATTTCTGATGCAAAATGATGAAGCAGTTGAGGAGAAAAGCAGATACCCAGATGTGTTTCTCCATCAAATTGCATTTAATACTTTTAATAAGCAAAATGTACAAGTATGATGTGATGACATTTTTCATACCACAATGTCAGGAGTGTGAAATGTTTATATGGGGAGAGGAATCTAGAATCAGGATGAGTGCTATCAAACACTTCTCTGGATTTTGTTAAAGTTTGCCTGGTGTTTATTTCCTGAAACTATCCTTACCTCAATGAAAGAAATGTAAGGTTATACACAAGGTACAAACTGGAGTTTCACTGACAAATGTGTCAGTTATGAAAAGAGCAAATATTCAACACAGAAATGAAAAATGGAAGGACTTTCATAAGTGTTCTTCAAAAGTACTGAAACAATCTGAGAGCTTATTATGTAACTGTGATGACAACAGAGTAATGAAGTCAGGCAGGCAGTGTAAAAGTTGCAGATCAGGTCTTGTGTGATTCAGGGGGGCTGAGGTATGCATGATCCTGGTTTAAGTATGAAAGGAAAAACAATGGCACCGCTGTTTAGCTTTGGGACCTCCATCTGCCTCAATCACTTTCTTCGCTGTATTCACACACAACCACAAACATAGCAATACCATCATGGTGTGCTGTCCGCCATACAGTGTCAGTCTCGCAGAGGGTGGAGCTGATGGTTTACATTTTTCTCTGCACATTCCGAGTCAACACCTTGAAACTGTTCAACAAAACTTGCAGAGTAAGATACACCTGCTATAAAAATATTTCCTTCTTCCTCATCATCTCACAGTCATTTCTTTGTGTCTTTTTTTATGCAGTGGTCCTATTTTCATGAAAACACTCATCAGATTCTGACTTTATTACAGATTATAACAACATAGATTTAAAAGAGTGATTCAGTCAATTCAGTGATCACAGGTGGGACATGTGGGATCCATTCTACTGCCACAGATGTCTGTGAATAGATTTTAATTGTTTGTGCAAAAAGACACTCAGGGGTGTAACGGTGAGGGGATACAGTGATTAATAAATATTTCAAGATAAGTTCGAATGATTGAAGGTATTTTAGTGTAAAATTCATCAGATATCAATTTCAGACTTTTACCGCACTGCAAAATGTTTTGATTAAGTTATGAAAATGTTTTATACTTGCTTACTTGAATTTACAACATAAAACCATAATTATCTAACAGGTGTTCCGGTGATATTTGGTAAGCAAATACATGGGCACTACTGGATGTTATGAACCACAAAGTGTAACAGTGCATTTAAAAGATTTGTCAAATTTATCCTCCTTTTGTAAATTCATTGCATACTTTGGCAGTACTTTATTTAAAGATGAATGTGTTAGTGAATCTAATTCAATTTTTAAATATATGATCACAAAATATTAGGTAATAAAATATTTGCATGACTAATTAACAGAAGAGCAAAGAGAAGCAATGATTATTTTAGGAGTCAAATTATTTGATCCATGTGGTGACTTTTTTTGATTGAAGACACTCTGCCACTGATGATGCTCATCAAAATAGAAAATTATTACATTTCCATTAATTGATGCAGTTAAATATGCACATCATAAAACTACATATAAAACACTGGGTGAGTCACTTTAATAAACACTTCATTCACGCACTTTGTACAAAGTTTCATTCATAATTATCATTCCAAACAGCTCTGTATTGACTCATACCTTCATGTGACTATGCGTGTTAGGAATGTGTGTGAGCTAAACCTGTCTGACAGACAAAGCAGAGTAAGAGGTGAAGCAGCACCTCCTACACATCGGAGAATGCTGTTCAGCCGGGACAGAGAGTACCTGGACCAGAGAGACTGGCTGCCACACAAGCACACACATCATTCACACATGCAGTAATTATAAGGCTGATATAGACGACTACTAGTTGCACGCTCGGGTTGTCACACGTACCTAATTTGACGAGGACCTCCCTCTCCAGATCAGTGACCTGCTTGGTGGCCTCGTCCAGGGAGCAGCTGAGTCTCATTTTAGGCCTGAGCAGCTCCAGAGTGTCGCTGATCATGTAGTCGATGTCGATGGGGAATGGATGATCTTTGGTCCAAACATCTATGCTCTTCTTCCACCAGATGTAGCGCTGCATACGTGCACACAAACACATGTACAGCACAATCAGCCCACATCATCGCATCCCAAAGGTTAAACTCAGAGCCACCTCCTGAAGCAAATAAAACTTAACAATAGCACTCCCTAGTGGTAGTAACAAGCACTCCCTTAAAGCTCCAATTACGAATTTCCATCTTACTGTATCCGTGTTTGGACTCAAACAAACTCAGTCTTACGTGTGTACGAGCTGAATGAATATTTTCTCTATTGAGTGTCCTATTACAGTTATTATTATTATACATCCCATGCCTTTGGTCTACCTTTACACTTGGGTTTTATTGCAATTATTTATTTCTGTGAGTGTACAATAACATATTATACTAATTCCTGTACTGTGATTCTAAATTTTTTTCTGAAAATTTACACTGCAATGCAAAAAAGCCATCTCTTGTTTTCTGAAACCTTTCTATTTTTGTGTCGTTTTGAAATCTTGCATGTTTCTTAATGTGAACACACACAAACTGTAGTTGTACCTGTTTCTTCCTGCTTGTGTGAAAAAAATCTACAGGCCAGGTGGCCAGTTGTTTTAGAAAATTAATCAACATGCTATTTCTTTTATGAGATATTTCTGAAAATGTTGGTCTATTTTAAGAAACAGCAGGTATTGAAGCCAAAAAGTAACAGAGGCAGAGGAGACTAGAGGATCCTGAGAGGTAAATCACCTGGAAGTAGATGAGGAAACAGTCCAGTTTCCTCTTGCTGGAGCCTCGGTCAAAGTACTGACCACAAGTATCGAGTAACGTGCAAACCAGGCGGATGCGGAACAAGTGCTCTGGGGGGTCCAGTGGGCTGGGGCTGCCGTCTTGATTAACCCCAAAGGAGATGAAGGAGAAGAGGGTTCTGAAGATAACGGCTGACTCCACCATGCGGTAGTTATAGAGTTCACCCAGGAACTTAGCACTGCTGATCCTCCGCTGGTTGAACTTTGGCTGATTGACCTGATAATAAACACATGTGGGTTTATATTGTGTATTTACTTAAAGCATCTATTATAGGTTGTTCTGAGTAACAGAGTCATCAGAAAAATCCAACCATCCAATTCTGAAGTACTCAATCTGTACTGTTTAAAACAGACACCAAAAAAATAAACACCGAAGAGGGGGCTAAAACTAAAAACTAATGCGTTGCGACTAATGCGACCCATAGGGAACCAGGGGTTCTAGCTCCTGGACTTCATCGTTAATACCAAGGGTGGGATGGGAAAAGGGGGGTGTTTTTAAAATCCACATTCCAAACCTGAGGGGCAAGATTCCAGTTCCCCAGCATGGATATTTGTTGTGTATTCACACATGCTGTACCGCATTTGTCCAGCAGTCACATATTTTGGGATTTTTCCTCTAACTTTTATATAATACATAGATGATTTAAAAAAAAAAAAAAAAAAGCAACTGAATCCACAGGGAGAACAACAACAACAAGATATCCGTCTATATTTTTTTTCAGTTTTACCATCTTCATTTTCTTGTCTCCTCACCTCCATGCCAAGGCGGATGTCCTCCAGCACTCCGTCCACCACGTGGATCCCCACGTCCTCCTGATAGGCCACCAGGCCGGCCAACAGGTTGGCCACACAGTGGATGCTGTTGTACTTGACATTCCAGATGTTGACCATGCAGCAGATCAAGTAGCTCTTAACCTCAGGATCCTGCCAGGGCAGTTTACGCATCTGCCTGAGCACCTTCTCAGTGGTGACCTTGGACAGGTCCTTGTAAAGCAGCTTGCGGATGTACTCCTGCAGCGGCGGCCTCTTCTTTTTCACTGTCTTCTCCATAGGTGGAGGGTTACAGTAGTAGTAGGCATTCTCCACCATTGTCACATAACGGGCATCCAGATGCTGGGCCTGTTTTTTACGCATCATTTGCTCCTAAAATGGATAAAATATTTGACAGTATATCAGATGCTACATTAAAAGATGGGCTGGAAATGTCCATAATGAAAAAATACTGCAATAAAACAGAAAAAAAAGATGGCATTGTAATTCATAAAACCTTTTTCTCAGCTATGGACAGTTTAAATGTCTGAAAAATATTTGTGAGCCTTTTTTTCCCCCGTTCTGCTTTTTGGTCAAACTCTGGCTCCCAACAGGAGGCTACTAGTGGTTAGACTGAATTTGGCAGTACTATACTACAATAGGAGTGAAACTACCAAATATTTTCCAACCACAAATTCTCCATAATTATGTAAAAGCCTTTCTTCTAAACTGGATGTTAAGACCACAGATGTGTGAAGTGATTTTAGTAGCACTAAAAGTGAACCTGTACAGAATCTCTTATTAGTGTTGTATTTTGCAATCAGGCCGGAGCTCAATAACCACACATCTATGATTGGAAAGAAACAACTTCTTTGTGTTACTGATCCAAGATGATCATGTGTGAACATTTCTGCAGATACAGTGCACCTATGCTGGCTCTTAATATGTACACCTATCTCATGGCTACACATGAATGACCAAATTAATTAAAGCCACTTTAACGTGCCACCAGCAGTGACTGATGTACTAACCAGTAAGACACTGGTACGCAGGTGAGAGTCAGGAGACCTAAAGAGGAAGCGACCACAAGTCTCCAGGAGAGTGCAGGCCATTTCTATGTGGTGATGGGTGAAATCAGACAGCAGCATCTGTTGGAATACAGATTCACATACAAGTTTAATACTTTATTTATGATTTTTTGTGTATATACATACACAATATAAAAGACCAAACACAGATGTTAGTGGTTCTTAGTCAGCCAAAGGGTCTAATTCCCACTATATGGATTAACATCTTGCTTCACTGTTAAAATATTACCAGTGCCTCTCATAAATTCAGTGTTTCATGTTGATTTTCACACCACACATGCATCTCTTGTCAGGCAGTCACTTGAACATAAGAGAACTTTATACAAAATGATAAATATACTCTCCTGATTTGCCATCAGTGATAGCGACACACTGACAGATTTAGCACAGTTCTGAATGCTGCAGTGACAGCTTTGCACATTCATTTGACTCTGTGCTAGTGAAGCCGCTTGATTTTTGTTTTCCAGGTAAAAAGTAACTTATAATAATTAGAAACTGTAATTTACCTTGTGATTCTGTTTGTAGTTAATGACCACTGCAAAGTATTCTGACTCAAATCACAATCAAGGCATAAATTTAACCCTAGGTTGTTGAGTGTTACACAAATAATATTGTGACTTATGAGGAATATTTTGTATTTCAGACATTTACTCACCTTCAGACAATGAAGTGTGTCTGTTTTTGAGAACATCTTGAACTTGGCCAGTTCTCCAATAAATCTTACAGTTTTATTTTTAGTTTCAATGTTGATCTGGTCCTTCTTCCGAATCTAAAACCGAAATATGGAATACAAAAACAACAGCGTTTGAATGATAAAGGACATTTGTTGAGTTCATGTTGCTACATACATTTCAAGGTTTTCCTAGTACCATAGAGATAGGAACAGCACCTAAGACATCAGGACACCAAGAGGGCTATGCTAATATTAATAAAACTACCTAAATTTGCACAGATTCCATTGTCATATTTCACTCTCTGTGGACTCTTAAGCACAAAAGAACTAATTTTTCAGTTAGTGCAATAAAGATGACCTACGTGAAACCTGAAGTCTCCCTTCAGCATGGAGCAGAGGTCCTCAGCAACATCAGACATGCAGGGATGGAGAGTGGCCACCAAGCGAGAGTAGAAGGGTAGAAGATCTAACCTGTAAGACACAAAGAGTCAGTTGTCCACATCTTGCTTGAAGATAATGATGTGAGCTTCTTCTGGGGGGAAAAAAAAAAAAATCCAATTTTACCTTTGCCTTGGGACAGTGAAAAGGGCTCGAACAAGTTTCCTCCTGTTTGATTTAGTGTTCATGTTCATACAGAAGTCCATGGCAGCCTGCAGGAGTCAAAACAGTGTTCATGAGTTTAAAAAATGATATATTCTTTTTATTGTTGCTTCAAATTCTATCCTGGCATTACTATTCTGAACTTTTTTTAATAGGTACAGCTAAATAACAACGTTAGGTTAGGAAACATGGCGAGCATGCTTCCACTACGCAATTTCATTTTTCTGTGCTGAGGACTCCACCTTGTCAATGAGGTCTCTGTTCACACAGTTGGGGAGCTGCTGGATAAAGGCATCTACAATCAGCTTCAAATGGGATCCAGTGTTGGCCTCCTCATCCTCTTGTTCTATACAAAGATTTATGTACATGTTAATATATTTAAAAATACAGTTCATGATCTAAAACATATCACATCTACTTTTGGATAATCATAAGAAAATTCTTTTAAAAATTACTCAGTTACTCAAATTAGTTAATTATGTTTAACCTTTTTTATACAAATAAGACAACTAAGAGTTGAAATAATCTTGTTGTATGCATGTTCCTGTAGGACATATTGCTGATGATGTATTGTCATGATATTAATACACCTGTGTTTTAATTTGAACTGTGTTGAAAAAACATCCACTGTTTCTGTAAGAGACTCAAGTTCACCTTGCTCATCCAGCAGCTTTTTGGCCAGTTCTTCATTTTCTGCCTCATCTGGTCCCTCCAGCTCAAGAGGTTCATCTGCAATATCAAGAGCTTCCAGCTCCAGCTCCAGCTCCTCTGTAGTGCTGCCTCCATCCTTGCCCTCTCTGCTATCTGAACCAGACAGTAACAACAAAGTCAGGATTAAACTATGTGCCCCCCACCCCGTGGACTCATTAAACATACCTTTGGTATCATCCTTATCTTTGCCCTGGTTGCTTTTCTCATTGTCTTTGAAGAGTATAGCAGGAACAAATGCCTTCAGGTCCACCAAGTTCTCATAAAAGTTACGAGCATCTTCATCCTCCCAGATGCCTCCCTCCAGATCATATTCTCCAGGCTTCCCAGGGGTGAAAATGTCAATGCCAGGGCCATGTTCTGAGAGAGCAATACACCAAATAAATACATTTGTTGATAAATAGCATATTAAATACCCAATTATTGTTCCCAATATGCTGCCAAGACATCCAAATTTTCACCAGAATTGTGTATGTAATAATTAACTTAATAGCTACAGACTATGCAAGGAAGAAAAGTACTAAGGAACTGCCAAAGGGTACTAGTAAAATGACAGTCACCACAGGATACTTTAGGTCAACAAGCTCTGACTTGTCATTTTACTTTTTCCCTGTGACAGGAAACAGAACCTAATAATAGAACTTCTTAAAACTTAAATCTTAACTAACAAAATTTTCCAGTATAGTGGCAGTAGCTTATGTTACACAGGCTGTGCTTTGGCTCAACTCTACATCTTATTATTTAGCACATATGTTTGCAGTTAGACTCTGATTTATGATACTGGAGACACTTTTTAAAATTAAAATAAATAAGCATACATTACATACAGTTCATATATTTAATGTGTTTCAAAGAATAACTGATGTATTTTGTATGAAAAGACAGGATGCTCACCCTCCTGTACTGTCTTGTCCTGAGGCAGTTCGGGCATGTTTTCGTCAAGCAGATCAGCCAGTGACTGAGTGTTGGCCAGTAGTTTCTGGTAAGAAGTGGCAAACTCTTCATATTGCTTGTGCCTGTCCTCACTCAGCTCTCCTTTGGAATGTAGGATACGCCTGAAGGGGAGACAGTGCAAAAAGAACTTAGAATTGTAAACAGAAAACAGCTGCCATGGAGCACAAAAAACACCAATTTAAGTGACCTGGAACTGTGTACTCACCTGTTCTGTCTTTCAATGTTCTGCAGCTCTCTATGGTCCTTCTTCAGGTGTTTGGTAAGTGATGTGAAGTACTCTCTTAGAAGGTTCTGGAAAGGCTGCTGTTTTTCTGTGCTGATTATCTCACTTGGAGGGAAGGCCAAGCCAAACTTCTCTGCTGCCACCTTTACCTTGCGAGGCACAAGACCAGCAATGTCGTCCCCACAGTGTTTACAGAAGCTTATGACCACAGACACGTGAGTGTGTGTCTCCCGGTCAGTCCCGATGATATTCTTGAGCTGCTCATAAATGAGCAACAGGCCCTCCTTGTCTGTGAAGAGGCCAACAATGGTGAGCTCAGCAATGAATCGCAGGTCTGTACGCAGTTTGCTCACATTCGGTGCCTTGTCCTCCTTCCTTGCTTCAAAGTGCTTCTTCCAGGCCTGCAACAGTAATGGTGCAAACTCAGCATACCGCTGGTGGAAAAGTGAGCACAAATGGACAGCACAGCCGACATCGGAGATCTTCAGTTTGGCCTCCACAACAGAGCTCACAGCTTCTCCAATATATTTGCTGAGGTTAAGTGAGGCAAAATCATTTGAGAGTGAGTCACGCTGCTGTTCAGTAAGTGTGCGGAGTTTCTTGACAAAGGCAGTGTTCTTTTTAAGGCTGGAGTCCAGGCGGCTGAAGAAGGCTTCTTCAGGCCGACCATCTTGAGCATTCTGATTCTTGCTGCGAAGTTCCTTCCTGCTCTGATGGCGCTCCCAGGCCTCCTGGTGCAGCTGATGTCCTTCCTCCTTTTCCCTACAGAAAAAAGTTCAAACAAATAAAAGTAGAGAAAGTGTGCAAGTATGTATATTACTTATGCAAGCCCATTTCCACCACTTTTATGAACAAAGTCCTTCCCCTGTCAAAATAATGTGTAAGAAAATGCCGACAATTGTGCAATGAATGATGTGTGAAAAACAGCTGCGGAAAATATGATGGATGCATCTCTTCCTTTTAGGGTCTATTCTAAAAAGACATGCATTGGGACTTAATCAAATCAAAGAATAAAACAAATAATCTTCATGTTACAATATCCCAGTATTCCCCTTGATCAGTGTTTCTCAACCTTATTTTGAACAAAGGCCCACTAACGGCATCACAAGCCTCCTGCTACCCCCCCCATCCCTGAAAAATTTAGGACCAGGGAGTGGGGAGAGGGTGTTATTTTAAAAGTAATGCAATGAACCTGTATGTGGAGGACATGGTGGGTTATATAGCACTGCATTTTGACATAGAGGGAATCTTCATTGTACTAACAGCCAGTGAGACCGTGATTTTTTTTCCCCCCTCCCGTCCTGTGCCCCTCCCCCCCCAGTTGAGAACCACTGGCCCAGATGGTGTAATGTAATAGTTCATTAAGCAAACTGCTTCAACCTTATACTAAATTATTCTATCTGTAATAGTTTCTAAAAATGTGATGCCGATGCCAATGTCAGTAATCACTTACTTCAGGAGAGCTGCCTCCTCCTCCCGTTGCCTTTTGGCCTGTTCCTCTTGGAGCTTCCTCTCCTGCTCCTCCTGCTGCCTCTTCTCCTCCTCCTCTTTCTTTCTCTGCTCCTCTTCAGCTTTTTGTTTCTCCTCCTCTTTTTTTCTTCGCTCTTTTTCCTCTTTCTTCTTCTTTTCTTCCTCTAGGCGCTTTCTCTTCTCCTCCTTGCCACTGTCTTTCTTGCCACTCATTTTAGCTTCATCTTTTGCTTTGTCCCGAGCAGACCCTGGTCTTCTTTCACCATCTCTGTCTTTGTTACTGAAGGAACAAAAGTCTTTCTCGTCCATGTTTACTGAGCGCTTGCCTTCAGCAGGCATACTGAGGGAAAAGGAAAAAAAGAAATAAAAAAAAAACTGAGCATTTTAATATTTAACACAAACATACATTTCTAAACTTAAACATGAGAAACTGAACTACTTTAAACATTATACTTTTTTTATGACGTGCCACATCATAACCTCAGCTCGTGAGAATAAATAAGTGGTATTTTAAGTGTTACTTTCCATAGATGACCTAGTATAGCTCTTTACGGCTTTCTATCCGAGTGGTATTGCCATATTTGTTACTAAATTTATTTTTCCTACTCTGACAGACTTTGGGCTACATGAATTAAACGTGTTGATTATCGACGACTAATTGGACAGATTCCTAATCACAAGGCGTGAAGCCTGGATGGCATTAGCATATCTCTTATAAGATAAACGACACTTGCCATTTTATGAAAATGAACAATGAACCAAAGAACAGTACAATTATGCATTAATGGACATAATACACTGCTACTTGCCACTCACCCACGCAGAGCTGACACAGCTAGTTAGCCTCCTAGCCTTTCTGTCACCTTATTTAGCATGCTAGCAGGAAATGTTAGCTCACTATTATGTACGCAAAAATGAACAAGTCCTTCACCACATCATATAACAACTGCAACAATTAGTTCAGTATTGTACATATGTTAAGTTTAAGAGAACATTAAAATCAAAACAAAGACACTGTTAGCATTATAACAGCTAGCGCGTTCAGCTAGGCCACTTCAATGAGCACACGGAAACCAT
>JAPTGW010000005.1:22829355-22839432 GCA_029814545.1 Apogonichthyoides opercularis
AGTGCTTTTAGGCATTCTATGTTTTCTTTTCTGTCTGTTTTAGTCACATGATACACACAGGAGTTAGTACTTGACTGTATAACTATTGTTTCTGATGACTTTGGATGGTCTAATAATTTTTTACACAACTGTATGTAGAGTTTACATGTATATAGAGTTTCTTTTTTCTTATTTTACTTTTCCTACATGTTTTTTTATTATACAGCTCTGGAACTGCAATTTCCTCTGAAATCATCATGTCTGTATGTCTGACAGCAATTCCATTCCTGTGTCTGTTGAATTCCAACACAAGCAGGGAATAGTGAATACATTGGTGGAAGAATGATAAAGCTACCGGGCAGAAGGAAAAGAGAAGGTTTTTGGATGTGGTGAAGGAGGACATGCAGGTGGTTGGTGTGAAAGAAGAAGATGTTGTGGTCAAGCTTAGATGGAAGCAGATGATTTACTGTGGCGATCCCTAAAGAGAGCAACTGAAAGTAGTAGAAATGAAAATTGAAATATTTGACGGTAGCTATTTATTACATTTCTGCGGAAGAGGATTAAGGCAACTGGGAAAAAACAAATAATAAGGTCCATTGGACCCGGTCCAATATAGTTTTTTATTATTATTATTCTGAGAAAAAAGTCAGAATTTCGAGATTACAGTCATAATTCTGAGATTAAAGTCAGAATTCTGACTTTAATTTCAAAATTTTGACTTTTTTCTCAGATGAGAAAAGGTGAGTGAATGTTATGTTTTGAAACTTTTGTAGGTTTATGTCAATTTGAAGAAAAAGCCACTGATATCTGTTTCCCTTCCTTTTGCTCAACTAATAGTGAAATAACTTCCTCTGGAACCCCTCGGATGCATAAAAAAAATCACCTAAATCCGTCATTATGTTAGCCTGCTGTACTCCTCCTGCATGCCATAAAGCAAAACTGACACTCTCCCTGAATGTAAAAAAAAATATTTTGAATTATGAGAAATGAGTCAGAACTCTGACTTTAATCTCAGAATAATAATTTAAAAAATACACTGGACCTTAATTTGTATTTTTTTGTGTGGCCCTAATCCTCGTCCATACATTTCACTTATGTGTAATTTAAATATGTTTGTATTAGGCATATGTAGCCAAGTTGAATAAAATATTCTACTGCATATTTAAATACAGGAATATTCTACACAAATATTCATCACCTTTACATGAATAAATAAAGTTATGCTCCATATATTTTTAATAAGTAGACCCATCCTCACTGAACCATGCATGTAATAAATATAAAGATTAAATATATATTTTCCAGTCTATTTAAAGACATTGTACAGATTTTTACACTCATATATTACACTTCATTATACACATTTAAAATAGAAAAACATGGTAAATAGGAAAAGCTCAGTCGTGTGTTACCGAATTTTACTCTCAGAATGAAGCGACACCGTTCAGTCTTATTTCGTCTTATGGTGTACAATGTACAAGTTGTGAACCGAGAATTAAAAGATTCAAGTGGCTTTTGATCACATGTCACATCAGCAGGTGTCCACATGGTGGCGCAAGCTCACATCAGGTCATTTAAAATCCAGTATTATCGTTCAATAGAAGAAGACCGCTGTTAAACCTCGTGAAGCGGGAATTGTCAGCTGACTGCCACCATGGACTGGTAAATAATAAAACATATATAACAATTACATCTAAAAAAAGAAGTAGGTGTTATGTCGCATAGTGTTGATATCTGTTTAGAGACGTGAACGTCTAATTGTTAGTTTAACCGTGAAGTCCGCTACAACCTAGATTTCAGTGCTAGCTGGGGCTAATGATGCTAACCGTGCTAACGCTGCCGTTCAATATCAATACAGGTGCTAATCAGTTAAGCTAAGTACTGGTTTGTAAACAGTTGACAGGTGCGGCTAGTAATATTCAGAGTTAGAAATTGAGTTTTACAAGAACAGGTGGTAGCTGGAGACTGAGCATAGGTGAAATTAAATTCTGCGTTTGACTGATTAGCTGCTAAACGTCGTTGATTGTCAAAACCACTGTGAAAGTGCAGAAGTTGAATCGTGAAGGTCTTTACGACTTAGTTACATCTGTTTCTGCAGTCTGATTATTCATCATTAATAAATGTTAAGATTGTTACTTAAATTGTTCTTTAGAGTACCTAGGTGTTGTTATTAAGGTAGTGACCTGTCTGTGTTATAAACTTAAATATAACTGAATCTAGTCAGCAGTGAAAACATTAGCTGATAAGTACTGAAAGTTGGCACTAACCCAGAATATTTGTTCTGTGTCCTTAAGGGTGTGTGTTTGGTTGTCTATTTATTTGTCCATTTATAGATTGAACATTGTGATTTAGCCAATTTTACTCAGGTTACATATTTGTGTATCTGTATTTTGCCATACAAAGTCTAGAACTGTTAAATTCTAAATTAAATTCATCATCATATCGGATACGGATAAACTTTAATCAAGAGAATTATACTGTACTTTTTTCTGTTTTACATTTCTCTCAAATGTTTGCTTACCCCAATCACATAAGGACACTAAACTACACCTGACAGAAATGTGATGAATTATTAGTATATGGGTTATTTACATTCAAATGCTTCCTTGGACTTTTCTTTCAGGGGTCAGAGTGAGCTGCCATCTCCAGTTGTTCGAGATGACGAGGTGACGATTGCTGCCCGCAGGAGGAGGAAGAAGGTGGCCTGTATCCTGTAGCAGGGAAATGTTTGTTTGCTTTTTTTTGAAGCAGACCTGGGAAAAAAAGACAGTCCTTTCTGGACACTGTCTTTGCTGTCGCTTTTTTAAAGCAACAGACTTTGTTGAGAAAAATAGTTATTGAAAACAGCAGTTGTTGATCCACCACTGGCTCAGATGGTTAGTGTATTGTGTTTCTGTCTAGTATGTTTTAATACACTGACTCTGATCCAAACAAACAAATAAATCAAGGTGGCAGTTGAGCTAAAATTGAATATTCTAATGCTGGGCATAATTTCTGTTAAGTGAAGATAAATTCAGCATTGGAATGGCTTATTTACTGTGGGGACAATTTTAGATTAAACAAACAAATTAATGGTGCTTTATATATGGTAATTGTAATTTGTGACCCAATATTTAAACTTTTTTTTTTTTTCAGATAGCCATAACCCAAAGAGATACGATGGTCTTTTTACACTAAATATTGCTTAAAAAGTCACTGCTTCATACAGGGAAAAACTGGAAATTTATTAACATCATTCATTAATAACAGCCAAACTGTCAGTGTTGTTATTTTTCTGACCACTGTTCTCAGTCCCATCACCTGGCAGTGGGAGTCCCATTGCATCTGCAGTTACACCAGCCCGCTCTCTGCTGAAGAACACACCTGCATCATTGTTCAGACAGGCAGGTACGACTAACCCTCACACACCGATCAAGCACATTATAGATTATCTTTAATATGAGTCATATTTCACCCACTGTCGCATGGCTTTTTCTTTTAGTAACACCCAGAGTCCCAGATGTTTCCTCCATTTTGGGTCCTGGAGTTCGGACGCCTCGATACACGCATACACCCAGAAATGTACATAGGAGTATGGTGAGGTCCAAATGAACACACTTACTGTCTTAACCAAAAGGAAATAAGGAAATTGTAACGTAAATTATGATTAAATTAATCCTTGAATGATTTTGTGCAGAATCTGGATGAGAGTGATTGGACCAACAGCATGTACACATCACCTGTGTCAGGACTGGAGCACACCAGCTTCTTCACAGATGATATTGCCAACCTAAGCTCTGCCTTACTAAAGGAGGACGACCCAGGAGAGGCTGGTGAATAAAACACACAGAGGACACTGTCTGCCAGCCTGCTGTGTTTATAAACACACATATTAATACTCATTTTTGGTTGATTGATTTCAGCGGCTGCCAGTCTTTTCCCAGAGTTTCTGGCTTCCTTTCTGAAACACTCTTCCTCTGCAGTGTTTGAACTGCTGGAGGATTACCAAAATGTCTGCCAGGAGAAGGTGCGTTCTGCCTGCTTGTGACTCAGATGTTTGCAAGCATAGATAGATAGATCAACTGAAAGAGTAACTGGAAAGTAAATGATCTTCAGAAGAGAATGGAACCTCTGACAAGAATATAAAAATGGCTGGTTTGTGCTGTTTCAGGTGGATGTGTTGCAGTCTGTAGTCCTCAGAGCAGGTCAGAACAGTAAAACAGCAGGAGTCCGGTGGTTGCTGGAGCAAGAGAGTTGCACGTGGAGGCTGATCAGCTCACTGTACAGGTACCTGCTGGAGTCACTTCTGAAGCTGTGTGAGTGGCTGACTGCTCCTCTCTGATTGATCGTCTGTCTGTCTGTGCAGAGATAGGGTTCAGTTGGCACTGGAAGATGACATCATGACAGATCTTGGTGTAAGTAACATTTTCTGTAACTAAAGGCTGTTGACAGCAAACGCACTCGCACATATTCTGAGGTAGATTTCTTGTTCTGTCACCTCCATGTTTTCTCCTCGTGTCAGTGCTTCAGCATCACCTGTTAACATGTAACATAACTATGATCAGCCTGCTCTTTTTTGATTGTTAGTAACAAAAGCTCATGAAATGGCCTAAATTAATCTGCTATTTCTTAAGATTCAGCATTGCAACTGTTGTTTATTATTTGGTCTGAAATTAGCCAGATGATGAATCAAACACTTGTGGATGCTCTATTAAATAATTTTGGTGTGTGTAGGTTCCTAGTGAGAGCGAGAAGGTTGTGGTGGAACAGCTGTTTCAGCGAGATGCAGTCATACGACAAAGCCAGGTAACAAACACACATACAAATGGAAGAAATACATCAAAGACAAGGATTTCTCAGTGTCATTATACAAAGCGATAACCTTCGCTGTGAGTATGTACACCATTTGAGAGAGGCCGAAGCATTCTTAACATTTTCCAGTTTGATCACCAAGATGCTCATTCGGTAGTTGGTGAAGGCACAGTCTCCAGTGCTTTGCATATTTGTCTTGTTTTAATTCATGAATGTCGCAGAGTGAGAAGTTGTCATTGTTATTTATTAACTAGTTATTCTGTTGCAGCTGGTTGTTGATTGGCTGGAGAGCATTGCCAAGGATCAAATGGGAGACTTTTCTGATAATATAGAATACTATGCCAAGAACGTATGCTGGTGAGTACAAGAGGTAGTAGTTATTTAGATTAGCAATGAGTACAACTGGGAATAATAGAACAAACTGTGTTTGTGTGTTAGGGAGAACACTCTCCATGCCTTGAAGCTGAGGAGGAAGAGTGGTGGTGCCTTCACTGTTCCTCTGGTCACTGAACTGGTGAGCCTTGTTACCATGGTAACAACCATAAATTCATCCTTGATATTTATAAATACTTCATGTTTGTATGTGTGCAGGACCCAGACGCTCCCCTCCGGCAGCAGCGTCCCCTGGCTGATCTTGACAGAGAGGATGACGCCCGACTTCTGAAGAACCTGTTCACCCTCATTAGAGCAGGCATGACAGAGGAGGTAAAGAAAAACAAATATTTCCATGTCCTCAAATGAGCCTGTTTTGTTTGATTTTCACAGATTTTGGTTAGCTAACCCTTCAAGTTAGGTCTGATAGTCTGATAGTGGAAACACTGCTAGTTTGTCTAAATATTTGATTATTTGATCATGTGTTTCTAATCTGGGTGTCTGTCCAGGCTCAGAGGTTGTGCAAGCGCTGTGGTCAGGCCTGGAGAGCAGCTACTCTAGAAGGCTGGAAATTGTATCACGACCCAAACATGACGTCAGGTAACCTTTGATCCTTGTCTTGACATTAAATGAAAGACACCCACAGAACAAAATCTGTCTAAAGACAACAATGAACACTGAATTAAGTTTTACCTGGTGATATCCCGCTGCTTATTATTTCCATTAAAACATCTCTTCCAAATGTGTGTTTAGTGTCAGTAATGGGGGACATAATCTACAGTCCTTGTTCAGTGCAAAGTGTATTTAAAAGTTAGAGAGACAATGGAGACATTTTGAGCTTTCAGAAATCCTGAGTTTTGCACAAAATCATTAAATTGTTCCCTGATGTTTCTATACAGAACCACAGTGGAGGAAAGAATAAAAGTTGGTGTGGAATTCACTTTAGAAAAAAAATCACCTGATTTGTGTTACATTAATGACTGAGTGGCTTCAACTTTCCCTATTAATTATTCAGCTGTCTTTATTACACTGATAATGAAATTGTATCTGTATGAATGTATCTACTCCACTGAGGTCTCTTTGTGTCTCAATGTCTGTCTTCTTTCTCTCCCCCCTGCAGTGAGTTTAGAGCTGCAACCAGTTGAAGGAAACCCACAAAGAGGGATCTGGAAAGCCTGCTGCTGGAGGATGGCTGAGGAGGTACAACAACACTACTCACCTTACACTTAGTGCAATCACCAAACATGAATAAAGCTAAAACTACTATGTTCACTCATTATTTATCTTTTTAGGAACAGTTAAACCGATACGAGAGAGCAATCTACGCCAGCCTGAGTGGAAACCTCAAACCGGTAATATAACAAGCTTGTATTTCTGTTTGTGAAATGTGTTACCGTATATTTATTTCATCGTGTTACTCCGTAAATAACAGGATGTACACAGGGTCTACGTATTGACATGTGTGTCCCACTCAGATTTAAAATAATCTTTGTTGATCCTCCAAATGTTTTATCTAATGCAGTCATGAGGTTAGAACTGAAATTTAAACTTGTGTAGCTGTAGAGCCTCACTTATGTGTCAGTAGATACTTAGTCTTTGTCCAAAAAAACCTCATCTACTTTTTAATAATAAATATTCAACAGTTCACTCTGATACTCTTAGTAGACACTAGTAGAGGTGCAAAAACTAATCTGCACCAATAAAAGATCTTATGACGTCGAACTCGGCTTATCCTAAGTTAATAAGATTTTCTACTGCTGCTGTTCCAAGTCTGTATAATTTCCATTTAAAATGGTTATCTTCTCAGGACATAATTACAAACGTTTCTAAAAGTCTCATTTAAGTCCCAAAAGCTTTAAAAAAATCCTCTTTGATTCTGCCACAGTAGTGATGAAACAGTTTTGCAGGAGAACATGCACACAACAATAGTTGTCTATTTCTTTTAAGATCCTTGCAGTGTGTGAATCATGGGAAGACTGCGTTTGGGCATATTTCAGAGTAATGGTTGACTCGCTGGTTGAAAAGGAGCTGATGTCATCAGGCATGGCCCACCAGGAAGTGGAAACATTGCCACGAGAATATCTGGAGGCCAAGTATGCAACACACACACACACACTGAAACACAGCAGAAATGTGAATAGGTTGTAGAGTGTTTTAAAGACTGTTCAGTAAGTTATGATTCTAACACAATCCTAAACTAGTATCTTTTCTGACGCTTTTGTTTCGTCTTGTCTCTTTACCCAGTTGGACGATGGAAAAAGTGTTTGAGGAACTTCAAGCCTCAGAATTAAAGGTACACTAAATACTGGGGGGGTTATGGCTGAATATGGCTATTGAGTTACAGTAGTAAACATACCACTAACTTGGCCTCTCTGTGTGCAGAGGGTGTTGGAGGAGAACAGAGAGCATTACCACGTCATCCAGAGGTTTGTGATCTTGGGAGACCTGGACGGTAAGACCCGCTCACTTCTGAATAGCCTCTGCTCCTCCAACACATATCTTTACAATTAAACATCTGTTTGTCTCACTCATAGGTCTCTTGGATGAGTTCTCTGATTGGCTGACATCCTCTAAACCCCTCCCCTTCCACCTGCTACGTTTTATGACTCACCTCCTGCTGTTTTTCCGCTCTCTGGGTTTGGCACTGAAGGTATAGTTGAAATAGAAATAAAGTGAATTTCAAGGGGTTCCCAAATTATAAGATATGAATCCTTATCCTTAACCTCATCTAACGATCCCTCTTTCACTCTCTCAGGAGGATGTTTGTGTGGATGTGTTGAAGGCATATGTCTCCCTGCTGATTCGGGATCAGCAAACTGACCTTGTGGCGAGCTACGTTAGTCAACTACCAGCTGATCTCGCTACTGCACAGTATGCCACATTCCTAGAAACCATTAATCAGCCAGAGCTCCGCCCTCGCTGCCTGCAACTTGCAACTGAAGCAGGTGAGAATGGAAATGTTAATTTGCACTCCCAGAGATGAGTAAACAAGTCCAAATTTGTTGTAAAAAAATTTTGAATATTTGTTTGTATAGGCCTGGATGTGGCTGCAATAACCAAACTTGTGGTGGAGACTGTGAGAGAAAGAGATGAGACAGAGTTTACACACCACAACCAGGCTCTGGAGAGTGGAACTACAAAGGTAAAAAACAAAACAAAAAAAAACTAAAAGCAACTCATGTTCAATCTGTCTAAAAACAGTGACACTAGTATTTGTGATTAACCTTTTAGCACTAAATGAAACAAATTGCTTTGGAAGCTATACCCCTAATAGCAAAGATGCACAAATGGACATGCAAGACATGTAAGAACTGTTGTAATGCACTTTTATTCAACATTAACTTATATCTATAAGAAAACCACAGAACATTTAACAATTTTGATAGGTTTTGGAGCTGCACCATTATACAAATTAAATAAACATCACAAGCTTCATTTTTTTTGTGTGACCCTGTTACACAAACAATCAGCATTTTGGTATAGTTAATTTTTTCTCCCGCATTTAACTGGCCGTTGGAAAGGCTAAATAACCAATTATTGCATTACAGTGCCGCTAAAAATTAAATGACAAGTTGTATTAAAATGTAACTAAAATTTGTTTAGTTTTCTTCATCTAACATGAACTACTGACAAACCTGAGTAAAAAAAGTGACTGCTTTGACAGGAGGACGAAAGGAAGATAGACGTCATTGACTGGCTGCTGTTTGATCCCGCCCATCGAGCAGAGGCCCTAAAACAGTCCAACGCCATCATGAGGAAGTTTCTGGGTACATCTGACTTGAGTATCTGCCTTTCAGTCATAAACAGTAAGCACCATGATGCATTGCAGTGCTGACCGTCTGTCTGTCTTGTCTCAGCTCTGCAGAAGCACGATGCAGCCAAGGCAGTTTTCTCTAAAGTCCCAGAGGATTCAATGAGAGAGATTTACTGCCAGTGGACAGGCCTCAGTGAGACCACGTCTCTACCTGCTGAGGATGAGAACGCCATCAGAGAACACCTGTGTATCAGAGCCTATCTGGTCTGTTCCCTGTCTTTGCATTTGTCAGAAATTATCAACGGATTTGGACATGCCAACTTGACTGTACTTGACAAAGAATAGAGCTGAAATAATTAATCAATGCTACAAAAGATTGTCTGCAACTGCATCATTTTTCAAGTAAAATTACTGTATAGTAGACAAACTGTCTTTGATTTTTGGATTGTTTGTAGTGTTGTATGTTGTGCATATTTAAAGTAAATGTGTCTCTTAATGATCACACAGGAAGCCCATGAGGCCTTCACCGATTGGTTCAGCCACAGTAGCTCTGCCCCGCAGAAGCCAACTCCTGCCCCCGAGGCCAAATTCACAGAGCGAGTGGCCAATGAGATGAGGGAAAAAGAGTACCAGGTATTCACACATGGGCATTGTTATAAAATAGTTGTATTATTTTGTATTAGTTTCATATTTTTATTTTTATTTGGCTTTATTTTATTGTCTTGACTGAATGGGGGAAAAATATATTATTTATCTCCTTGGAGTTGAATAAAGTTGATTTTGTATTTTTTATAGATACTTTCTACTTCGAAAAAGTTCTCAGTGTTATTGTCCCCTGCAATAGTAATAAAATAGATTATTATAAATTAATAAATAAATGCAGCATAATAAATAATCCACTTGATTGAGTCAGCTGAGTGTCATGTTTTTTTTGTTTTTTGTCAGGCTGCTCTGTCTGCATGGTCTTGCCGTTTGGACGTTCTGACTGAAGATGTGAAAGAAAGAATCTACAACGTGTTGCTATTTGTAGATGGAGGATGGATGGTCGATAACCGCCAGGTTACTATGTACTACCCAACATATGAAGCACACACCTCGTATTACCACTACAGATTTAGAAGACCTCCATAAGTAACTTCAGACATACTAACCATTGCCTGGGAATATGAAAATAAAAAATA
>JAPTGW010000005.1:23487013-23498324 GCA_029814545.1 Apogonichthyoides opercularis
GATAGATAGATAGATAGATAGATAGATCACAATTTTGTTGCATGACTTTTAACAGCACAACTTAGGAGTCAACAGGATGTAGAGCAAAACCTCAGGTATCATTTGACTCAGTGCTGCAGGGAGGAAATTCCATACTGTGATTTTTTTTTTTTGCGTTGGGCATTATAATCAATATGTTATTTCCATCAACAGTAACAGTTATTACTAATTAATGAGAAGGCAATAAATATACATTTGCAGAGAAAATTCAAATCTTGTCACATTTAACTCTTGACGTAAAATATACTAAATAAAATCCAATGTCTACAGTACTGTCAGTTTTCACATTGAACTCTAGTATTGTAAATAATGAGTATGTGAATAAATGTGTTTCCACATTTTATTATTTCCTGATGACCAGCCCAATCTTTGATGCATCAGTCAGGTGATCTTATGTGTGTTGATATGTCATAAACCTGCAGTTTTAATATTTGACTTTACTCCAGGTTTTAGCGTTTTGTGTGACTGCAAACTAAACCCTGCTTATCCAGGTGATTCCTCTGTCTGTGTATGTACCCACAGGAGCCTGGTATTACCTGTACTGTCAAAAGGTCATGTGGTAGTTTGTCTCATAGACTGTTACACCACAGTCTTCATGAAGGAGAATAAAATTGAGGTCTAACAAGCTGAACAGGACAGAACTTTATTTTATTGTTGTATCTGGAGCAACTTAATCATTTGTTGTTCACTGTCCTTTTAAAATTGTCTGTTTCTCACTAAAGGCGACTTCGCAACCCAGAAAAAATTATCCAATCACACATGGGCAAAAAAGTAATTGAAAAACAACTCCAATACACTGACAATGAGCATTTGAGCAGAGTTTCAGCATCAAGAGCACAGCTTCAGGTCACCTGGGGCCTCAATAACAAAGTTTGCGTATGCCCAAAAGCGTGGTGTAAACCCTTTTCCATGCTCATGTTCAGATGTACAAAGAGTGAAATGACCGTGGAAATGTGCAGTGCGTCACGCCAACTCCATGGCTGGCGTACGCACGTTTCTAGTGCTTTTGAACCATTGGTGACACTTAGAGGTGATACTGGGAAACTGTTAATAATGTGGAAAAAGGTAATTTCTCTGAGTGAAGTGCCCATCAGAAATACACAGATGAACAATGAACACACCGACATGCAATTTTACTGCCAGAGCAGCACATCCCCCACCAGAACCAGACCAACCCTGGACCCATTAATGCCAATCCTGCAATCCAAACAGGATGTGATTTCAAACACATAAAGAGACATGGACACAGAACTCACTTTTTGATAAATGCATTTAATGTAGCATTAATGTCTGTGTGTCTGTGAAAACATTTATAAGTCGGTCCAGGCACTCCTTGATGCCGTCGATTGTCCTCTGACTTTGGTGAGCATGGGTGAGAACACGGCCGAGGACGGGCATCAGCAGCTGTAGCAGCGTACCAGAGGAATCCCACAGTCTGTGACACGAGGCTGGGACTGCGTCTCATCGTCTTCTGCCTCATTGTCTTCAGGGAAATAATAAATTGAGTTATTAAATATGAGCAAAAGTCTTTGATTTCCTCTGACATCCTGACATGATTACACTGTGATCAGATTTATTGTATGACCTGTAGAATGAACAAATGTGTGACTTACACAAATACTAAATGTATATTTACCTTGGGGGTGATCTGAGTCTCCCCTGTGAGACCAGTGTCACTCACAATAGCGGCAACTCTGCTCAAACGGGCTGAGTTCATCCTCTTCTCTCCTTCCACCTCTTTCAGCCTCCGCTTCTTGTTCACCTTGACATCATGTGATCATGCAGAGGGGAATCCCAGAGGGAATCCCACCTGCAGACCCCATTTATACTAATTTGCATATGTAAATGTTGGCGTGGAGTCTGGTACTCCCAACATTTGCGGTCAATTCCACACTGATTAGGATGTACAAAGGAAATATGCTTGGATTCGGGCATACGCTCAGTTTTGTTCATCTAGATTTTTTGTGCGTACGGAGTTTCCTGGATTTCAGCGAACGCTGGGTTTCAGTATGAAATCCACGCAAGTCTTTGTATATGAGGCCCCTGGTCATCATAAATTTTAGGATCCATTTCAGTGCCAGTGAGCAGGAAATATAAGAATTTACACAGACACTAAGAAAATACAGTCAAAAACAACTTCAGTACATATATGGACATGAACTACAGGGCACAGGACGGTATTATATCATAATTTTCTATAATTTCAGAGACATGTTTCCCATTATTATTATATACAACATCATGTTGAAATAATCTCTTCTCAAAGTAAGCACACATAGGAACAAGTTGCAAAGGTAGAATATTTTTTTAAATCCATTTATTTCACAATAATTTATTTAACCTTTATTTACTCAGGCAAGCAATTAAGAACAGATTCTTATTTACAAAAGCAGCCTCATTTATGATTACTTGACTAAGAGAGGAAGTTGCAATTTCAGTGCTATAAATAACCTAATTATTTTATCATTCAGTACATAAAGTGTCATAAAATAATAAAGTTACATGCTGAGATTACTTGTTACCTTCAGCCAAGATCAAAACGGAACAGACCAAGGTTTCAGTCAGGATTTCATGCCTGTGTATTGATCACAATATCAGAATATTTATTGATTGAATTAGGTTATGTTTCCCAGGTTATTTCAGTAACAGAGTACATATTGATACATAAGAGGTTTCAGTGTGTCATTGTGCCTACAGCTTTTGTGAAGTCTCATGATTATGGTTGCATTCTCTTTTGTGTGCAGTGTATGTTCATGTTAGCATTGCGGATGTGTGCAGTTGTTAAATGTGACTTGTTTCTGTGTGGTCCTCATTAGCAGGATTACAGTGAGTGTTCAGATTAGAGGCAGAGACCATCTGTCTGCTTCAGTCTGCACAGATGCAGGAGGCTGGTGAGAGTCTGTCTACACACATCACCTCAGTATCTGTTCACTTTTCATGTCGATGACTGGCTACTCATGGATGCAAGCACATGACGTTGATCACTGTCTGTGTAATGTGGGCATGTTTAAGTAGAGGTTTGATAACTCATGGACTAGTCAGTTAGATTAAAAAATAAATAAATAGTTTTAACTCTTTGACAATTGATTTCCTTGACTCATAATTTTTCATGTAAATTGTTCAGCTTCGGGTGGTTTCATGTTCCCAGATGTGCATGATGATTTTTGTTGTTATGTCTTAAAATAACAGTTTTTCTTTGGGTTTTGGAAGACCTGTTGAAGAAAACAGCAATTTAAACACATCACACTGAGCTGAATAACAGGCTTTTCCACTGTTTACTGTTATTTTTATTCAGTAATACATCAAATTATCTGGACCTGCAACTTCAGTCTATCAGGAAAACTGATATACAGTACAAAACTGGGGTTTTAAATACTGTTCCAGCACTGCAGATATGTGGTAAACCATGAAACAACTCATTTTACATATGGTCCGAATAATCAATATTTAAGCCTCGGAAAACCAATAAATCTTCAGATCGTTGAGTGATGTGACCTCTGACTTTTAACCTTTGACCACTGTAGTTTTGCCTCTTTGCTGTAAATGAGGTGAAGCTGCAGGGAGAGACGGAGAGAGTGTAGTGACGGCGTATTTGGGATTATCAGGGTAAATTAAAACCTTGATCCTCATTAAAGTGATTCACCTGCACCCTCTAGACTGAACAGGTTGCTCTGTTCTGAAGCTGTTTAAAGCACCTGAGGTGTTCATACTAACTTCAGCATCCCATCTCTTGTCTCTTGCTCTATCTGGCCTTCCTGTCTACTACAAATAGATGAAGGAAAAAATGTCTCAAAAATATATTTAAAAAAACTGTGGATTTAGAGGAAACGCACATCCTCAAAGCAAAGTCAAAAATATTGTGCTTTTATTAAAAAGCTGGTAGAAGACACTTCTTTTAAGACATTTAAAAAAAACAATAAACCTTTCTCAAGCACATTTAATGCCCTTCTTTGTTACGCCTCTAATCTGAACAGAAAAAGAAACTCAGACTCTTTCTCTTTTTCAGGCAAAGTAGGCGAGGCGGTCTACTCTCCTGGTCACAGTGGCTCTCAGACGACATCGCCCATAGCCCTGCCACCGCTTCGCAACAACAACCACAACCCACTGACGGTAACAACACACATTTACATACTGGTTTGGCTTTGAGTACTTTTATGAAATATCACAGCTGGGTTCTCAGTGACTAAATTTACTGTGTCTAAAAATAAATTTCTACATTTGAAGGTGCGCTGCATTATGGAAGATAAATGCACTATTGTGTATTTGTATGACGTTTGTCCAGCAACAGGTTTTGTGTTGGGGATTGTTAGTTGACATTACTCAACTCCATTACTAATCTAAAATCTGATTCGTTTACCTGTATCCTTGATAGCCATAATATAGTATTTGGAAGTTATTTTTCAGGAAAATCTGATGCTCCTGAGGTTTGTAAAACCTCTCCTCTGCTTTTCAACTAGTGCAACAGCGTGCCCCACTAGACACTGTCTGCTTAGACATGCAGTGAAAATGAATGAAAAATGTAACTTGACATTAAATCAACAAAAAGAATAAACATCAATGTTCATCAGTTGCAATTATAGTTGGGCTGTAGAGTGTGAACGCTTCAGTGATGAAGTGTATCAGAATCACTCTGACTGACGAAGACTGATAAGAAAAGCGTGGTTAGCTCAGTGTTAGCATGCTGTTAGCTGTGTAAAGCGATGAGCCTGAACAGCACTTCTCTGTAACTGTCAGCTGTAGCCTCATGGCTAATAATAGCTCTCTGCTTGAGGATGCTTTAAACAGCTGATTGGTTTATGGACTGGTGTGAAGGACACACACAGACAGACACACATTACTAATGGTATGAAGGAACTGATGCAGCATTTATTTACTCCATTAACGCCAGAGATGGAGAGAGGCTTATTTTTAATGTGTTTTTTAGCTTGGTTTTCTGCACATTATATCATAGACACCACAGTCCTGAATCATCTTGTTATGTCTATGGTGAGTTTTGTGTTGTTGTTTTTGTTTTGTTTTTTTGTAAAGCCGTCAAAACAAGATGAAGGCATTTCCGTTCTGATAAAATATTTGTAATGCAGGTCTTAAAAAATATTTAACTCGGGGTCAAACGTTACTCTCTACTTTGTTCCTAAATTTTTCTACATTACAAGATCCACCTGATCTCAGTCACACACATTGTCTGCAGTGAGAGGACACAAACCTTTTCATCATAGATTACCTTAATGGGATCTTTGGCATTGGGAGGAGGGCACTATTCCCTCACAGTCAAGTATGTAGCAGCTGTTTTCAGTCAGGCACATAGGTAGTATTCTGTCATGTTAGCTCTGAACTTGACACTTATGCTCTTGGTTTAAGAGAAGGCAGATTCACATGCAGCAGATACAGTACATTTCCACTACAATTCATTTGATTTATTGGTCAAAATTAAGCCTTTGACCTGTCATACAATATCATTACTACTTTTAGATCTAGTGGTATTTTTGTTTCAACATAAGCAATGCTTATTATTTAAAACTTTTCAGTGGAAAAAATAGCTTTTTAGATGCTGACAGACTGTTTATGTTTTTTACAGGTTCTTCAAACTGCCAACAAAGTTTAAAACAGTGGATGTACTTTTATACTTGTCACCTCTTTTATTTGGATAATAATCTATTCATGCTGTTATGGCCAAAACTCTGTTTTGTAAGATCACAACAACCTTGATCATGTCCACAAACATCTAATCATATCATCTTTGAGTCCAAGTGAACATGTACCAAATTTTGGGACTTTATTTAACTGTTTCTGAGGGTGTTTTAAGTATAATGGGGACTGAGCAGTCACACCGATGCATCTAAAAAATAAGTAAACTGCTAAAACTGCTGAAAGCCAGGTGGGAACATCTTGATTGTTTAGATATTCACAGATATTATGAAGTTCAGTAGCTTCAGTTCGTTCTCCATTTGGAGGTCAGATAATGTACAGTCAAACCGCAAATGAGCCACCTCTACCAAAACAATCTGGTTGTTTTTGCCTGCACCCAAGGGTGACTGATATCTTTAACAAGACTAAAAGGCATATACTTACATGTGCTTAGTCCACAGAAATAAAAGAAATACACACAGGCAACCACATTACATGTCAAGTGTAATGTTTGCTCTGTGAAATGGTACATCTGCTCTTGCTCAAATTTGTAGGTAGCAAATGTAAGGAGGTATAGTGTGATGTCTTATGTAAGTGGTTGTAATGAATGTACGGTGAGTTACCTCTACATTAAAGCACTTAGGCGCAACAGATTAATTCTATATATTGCCCTAGTTAGCATTAACACTGTTAAATTACATTAAGTACATTTTTGATTGTGTTTTGCATCTGAAAAATACTGTATAAACAGACAAAAAAGAGGCAGTGTGTTTGCACACATGAGACAAAAGCAGTGTGTATGTGCTTGTGTGTGTGTGTGTTTGTGTGAGGTTTTTTTGTGCCGCCGCTGCTGTTGTCAGGTGAGAGAGGAGTCAACACAGCCAAACACTTTGCTCTCAGATGTCACTGTACCTGCTGACAACACCACTGTTTTGGTTCACTTCCTTATCCCTCCTCACTGGATGGATCTCTGGGCTCACTCACACAGACACATTATTATTTTGTGGTAAACAGCTGGTCTTTGAACTGAGCCGCTGTTCGAGACAATATATTGAAACTGAATGCACCTCTGTTGTCTGAAAGGACCCAGGTGTGTTGTTCCCATGGCAACAGGGAGTAACTTGTAGAGAGACAAAGACACAGTTATTCATGATTTCAGAACAATAATAATTTAATTCTACCAGGCTTCAGGAAACAGTACTTATTCTTAGTGGTGCGTTTAGGGTTGCTCGATTAATTTAATAAAACAGTCAGATGGTTAACTGTGCTATTTTAATACCAAATTCACTTCATTGCAGATTTAATTTAGTTTTAAGGAGTTGCATCTGTTTTGTACAAGAAGCAGTAACATACATTTGTACACGAATAAAATACATTTCCTTGGAAAATTTGCAATATGTTATATAACAGTAGGATTGTGTATTATTTGTAAATACTGAACTAACCCATAAAAAGGTTCTAAGGCACACATGCTGAATTGCTTAAAATTAGATGTGAAAGAATTTGATTGAAGTCTCTGAAGGGAATCCAATCAATGTTTGTAACGGAATACTTATTTTAGTTGTTTATTGAGCAAAAACCTCAAACCTTTTTGTGTTTAGCTTCTCAAATATGATGATAGTCTGGTAACAAATGAAGGCAAACCTTTTGGTACTATTTTAAAGTTTCTGTTTGTTGCTCAGCAAATTACACATCAAATAGGTTGTAGTAAATAGTGATGGGAACATGGTCACTATTGCTTAATATTTTATTAAATGACCTGATGAAAAACAGAATAACATGCATAATAATGTGCATCCTTATTTATAAGACTCTGCATCTTCAGTTCCTTGCTGATCTGACTCTGGACTCATTTCCCCTCAGGGAGGCTCTAAAGCCACTATGTCTGACACCGTCCAGCTGTCGTCACAGTCACAGTCTCACGTCACCCAACTGTATGAGGAGAACACCAACAAACGTCCCGTCCTGACCTCTCAACCCAATGGCCTGGCTCCCATTAGCTCCACCCGCCCAGGCCTGCCGCTGCCAGACCGGCAGACCTCAGCCTCAGACCCCCCTCACCACGGCCGCCAGGGCAGCGCCACCTCAAACAAGTCGACAGACAGCAAGCCAAAGCCCATCGCCTTGTCAGCGGAACAGGCCATGAAGCAGTTTATGTCCAAGATGTCATCCTTTGAACACCATGAGATTTTCAGCTACTCTGATGGTAAAGAGAGTCAACTAAATCACATAAAAAAATCATTTAATACCATTAAATAACTAATGAACTAAGAGGAATCTTTGTGTGCATTATGCTGTCTCTCTTTCCTCAGTGTATTTTGTTGGTCCCAATGCTAAGAAGAGGTCAGGAGTGATGGGTGGAGCCAACAACGGTGGCTATGATGATGATCAAGGATCCTACATCCATGTTCCTCATGACCACATTGCCTACCGCTATGAAGTCCTGAAGGTCATTGGCAAGGGGAGCTTTGGACAGGTACAACAGCTTATGCATGCATCATATTCTTATTCATGGAAATTATAAAATACTGTATGAGTTGGCTTCAATTTAAGTTATGGTACAATTCTACAATTTCATTTATTTCCAAAGCGACGTACAAACATTCAAACACCAGTGTGAGTAGCACTGGAGGCAAGGAAGGTGAAGTGTCTTGCCCAAGGACATAATGGTCTGACTAGGACAGAGCAGGATTCGAACCACCAACCTTTCGGTTATTGGACCAGCCACCGTCCGTCTGGTGTTTACTTTTCAACAAATGCTCCATATAGGTCAATACACTTCTGCAAGCATTGATACCAGCCTTTAAGTCCATCTGTGTAAAACTGAGGGACATGCAATTCAATGTCAAAGCTATGTTTTTTCCTCAAGCTTCTTGAAGCCCCCTCGTATGTGCTTTTGTGTGTATCTTACAGAATTCCTCATTTCTTATAAAATGTAAGCTAATTCTAACTAAATGAACATAACTTATGTCAGTCAACATAAGTCCCTTTTGCGATTTTCAGTTTATCCAAACAGGAAATTAAGAGCTAATAGTCAGAGTGTCAGAATGCAGTTGAGAGCATTGCGTTGTTCTTTCACCTGCAGGTGGTGAAGGCCTTTGACCACAAGATACAAACCCATGTGGCTCTAAAAATGGTGCGCAATGAGAAGCGGTTCCACCGGCAGGCAGCGGAGGAGATCCGTATTCTGGAACACCTGAGGAAGCAGGACAAGGACTCAAGCATGAATGTCATCCATATGCTGGAGAACTTCACCTTTCGAAACCACATCTGCATGACCTTTGAGCTGCTAAGCATGAACCTGTATGAGCTCATCAAGAAGAACAAGTTCCAGGGCTTCAGCCTCCCGCTGGTCAGGAAGTTTGCCCACTCCATCCTGCAGTGTCTGGACTCACTGCACAAGAACCGCATCATCCATTGCGACCTAAAGCCTGAGAACATTTTACTCAAACAGCAGGGACGTAGCGGTATCAAGGTAAAACTGGAATACTAACATGCCCTCTTTCAGAAACCAGAACCACCGACCTGAGCCTCTGCCACTAAACATGATTTTTTTTCTTTCTGCTGTCTGTTTGCAGGTGATAGACTTTGGCTCCAGCTGTTATGAACATCAGAGAGTTTACACATACATCCAGTCCAGGTTCTACAGGGCACCGGAGGTCATTCTGGGTAAGAACAGCAACAAATAATCAAAAGGGAACTGCTGTAAACATTTAAATAGCCATTTTCTAAACCCTGATCAGATAGCCCCCAGTTGCCGGTGTCACATTTTCTTGTCCGTGAGTTTTCCAGGTACACAGCAGTCAAAAATAGCAACCCTACCAAGACATGGAAATATTTCTCACTGTAAACAGAGCTCAGAGAAATGCTGATACATGTGAGCAGTCCTCAACAGTCTGGTGACTGAACCTGAGCTGGCCCAAGGGGGGTAACTTTAAAAAAAAACATTGCTAGAGGTGGGCTTATGTTTTGAAAACCTGCAGGGAATGGGATGAGATTGTCATTGTAGCCATTAGTATAAACGTTTTCATCAAAGTCAAATCATCAGACGTTAAAACACGTTAAATCTATGAAAAAAGGAATTTAGGAATTAAATTTCCTTCAGTTCATTTACTTGAGATGTATATTGTCACTTTGTGAGTGTAAGAGGTTTTGTAAATTAATAATAGTAATTTTAACAGTAAACCAAAACGGGATATGATTATCTAACCTCCATGCAGCCTCCAGTCTGCACTGAAATCCACCAAAACCAACTGTAAGCATGTCTGTCTGTCCTGTCATTCTTCTGTGGCCCTCCATAAGGTTTCTTACATTTTTATATATGGTAAATATACCAGGAATTCTGAGATTTTTGTGTATCCCATTTCTCGGGCACTATTCACTCAATGCTTTTCAAATTTGACACGTTTATCACTAGCAGAGGTGCAGTGCACAGTTTGATGGCTGAATTTCAATTTTTGAATTTTTTTTTTTTTTTTTTTTTTACAAATTTTGAAAAAAAATATTTTTGAAAAGATTGGAAGTTAAGACTCAAAATTAATCCCTGGAGAGGGAGGATATCAGTGAGCAGGAGGGGCAAAGTGTTATGCGACCGGGCAGGGGTATAGTAAGCCCTGCTTACGTTTCACTTGTTTCAGTTAAAGCTTCTCTTCAAGTTTTTCCTTATTCAAACAAAGATTGGAAGCAGAGAGGGTGTTGTATATTGTACAGACCATAAATCCAGAACCAAATCCAGAATCCAGATCATAAAAACAGAATTTGTGATCTGTGATGTGACTGAAAATGAATTTGGCCTCACAAATTAATTAAATTATCCAGTCTGTCAAAATACTGATGGTATGTATTGGTAAAAGGTCAGAAAGAATACATGACTTGTAGAAAATGAGCTACCAAATGCAGAAACATTCACATTGTCTTTTACCTTGGCTGTCCTGTGAGATTGTTTTAAAGGTTGATAAATGTTGACTTTTTGCCTTCCCTCTTCCAGGTTCTAGGTACGGGATGCCCATTGACATGTGGTCCCTTGGTTGCATTCTGGCTGAGCTACTGACTGGTTACCCGCTGCTGCCAGGTGAAGATGAAGCTGACCAGTTGGCCTGCATCATTGAACTACTGGGCATGCCCAGTCAGAAGCTTCTGGACGCCTCTAAACGAGCCAAGAACTTTGTTTCGTCCAAAGGCTATCCACGGTACTGCACTGTAACAACGCTGCCCGACGGCACAACTGTGCTCAATGGCGGTCGCTCACGGCGAGGGAAGGTACGGGGCCCACCGGCTAGTAAAGACTGGAGTGCAGCACTTAAGGGCTGTGATGACGCACTATTTCTGGACTTCCTGAAACAGTGTCTGGAGTGGGACCCGGCGCTCAGGATGACGCCAAGCCAGGCATTGCGCCACCCATGGCTGAGGAGAAGACTCCCAAAGCCACCAACGGGAACCACCACAGGGGAAAAGA
This sequence comes from Apogonichthyoides opercularis, assembly GCA_029814545.1. Taxonomy (NCBI): domain Eukaryota; kingdom Metazoa; phylum Chordata; class Actinopteri; order Kurtiformes; family Apogonidae; genus Apogonichthyoides; species Apogonichthyoides opercularis. Next base: position 23,498,133 of record JAPTGW010000005.1, read on the forward strand.
CCTCATCCTCCAAACGAGGAACCACTACCAGTGACGGAGCCATCACCTCTATCTCCAAACTTGCCACCACCTCCACAACAACTACATCCTCCTCCTCCAAAACTAGAACTAACTTAGCAGCCATTACAGATGCCAATGGGAACATCCAGCCACGGACGGTTCTACCTAAACTCGTCAGCTGAGAATAAATGC
>JAPTGW010000005.1:23629586-23639810 GCA_029814545.1 Apogonichthyoides opercularis
AGGACGGTTCCTTAGGAGTCAGTGACGACGGATACAGTGAAGTTAACTCATTATCCAGTGTCTTTAGTAAATAAAAACTTATCGAGCTCATTTTTAATTATTGTACAATTAGTTGATTTATTGATTATCGCGACAGGCCTACTAGTCGCATTGATATGTTTGTTTACTGTACACAGTCCACACTCATTTTTAAATCCCCCTGGCATGGGGGTCGCACACACAATATGTCATCAAAACATCACACGTTGGTTGCAGAACAAGAGGTGTTCCTTTTACATAGAGTTCCCGAATCATGATTCCACCTTTATCACGGCTCTGTTACTACTATGTTACAGAGGTGGGACTAAATGATCCACCATTTCATTTACACAGATGTCATATTCTGGAATAAAGGTGAAATATTCCTGAAACAGAAGTGCTTTGTAAAAGAAGCTTATGTATCTTTGCTCCATTTCCTTAGTGAACCCTGAGCAAACTATATGTTCCCCCTCCCCCACCAGTGTTTCCATCCATCTAAGGATTCTTGTAGAAACAGAACCTGCTTTGCATCACATGTGAAAGAATGTAAAGATGTAACCCTGTGTCAAATCTGTCTCCGATGGACAAACACACACAGACAGTTGAGTTTAAACAATCATCGCGAACTTACATATGCATATTAGCCAAATAGAAGCAGTCACACACACACACACCTACATCTGCACATACACATAACAGACAAGTTCCAGATGATCCTGACTCCCACAGATCTCCAGTTGCCATGCCCACCCAGTGAGTGAGTGAGTGTGATTTGTTGTACTGTGTATGTGTGTGTAACTTTACACCATTCTGCCACATGTCAGCAGTTGCTCAGTCATCTCTGACACACACAGGCGCACATATGCGCACACACACACACACGCGGGATTAAAGCCAGGATCTGTAGAAAACTACTTGTCTCTGCATGCATATACAGTTGCCTCGTCACTACAGACCTTTAACACCCTTACATAACACATACAGTACATAATGTTTAATGGAACATTTCATTCCACTAATCCGTGATATATACACTGATGTCAACAAGTTTATAATGATTATTTAAGATGTATACAACGTCATCTGTGCTTTAATAATCATTAAACATCAATTTTGTTCTGAAATCGACCTCATAAAAATCTCTTCAAACACAGAAAAGTCAAAAGTTGCAATGTTTCCATTTTCTGACTAGTAGATATTAAGACAAACAAATGTGACAGAGAGAAAGAAAGTTTAGCTGAAGCAAAACAGTTGTTTGCTGATAAACAAACCAGTGTTCCCTTGACAACAGGCATCAGGCGTAACTGCTCATGGAGCATCTTGTGATGGAGATGGCAAGGGGGAAAAAAACAACCGCACAATGATACACTGAGAAATATAAAAATCAGACTGAATTACATGGTCTCGTCCCATGTGATGTATCTGGTTCTAACTGAATCTAATATTTGTTATATAACACACTGTAGCAGCATCAAAAATATAATTACTTTCATTTTCTGAATAGTGTAACCTTTGTATATTTTTATGAATTTGACTGTAAGAAACTGAAAGAACAATAATTAGAAATGGTCCTATTTTGTATGAAACTGTTTTGATCTGCTCAAGTACTGCAATACTTCCTTAAACATAATGGAATAAAAGCCCTTTAGTGGTTCAGAAAATGGAAACTATTCATTAACAGAGCTTTTATTATCTAAACATTCCCTTTAAGTGGTTTCATTAAAAAAAGACACACACCTGCAGTGACTGAAATCTGACACTAACAGTTCAGGTGAGTGATCTAGAAGTGCTGAAAACGCCTGAATTATATTGTTGAATGTATTAAATTTGTGAACATTGTGCGTAACTGGCAGTGCTTTACATGACAGTCACCTGTATTTTCGAGAATCAGCTTTTATTTGTTCGTGTCAACTTCACCCCTGGCTATTGCTTAAGGCGCCACTTGAAACTGATTGTCATTTTTTTTATCTGAGGAAATACAGCAATCATGTGTTTTTCAGTTTTAGCAGAGTAACAAGTGTTTCATCAGCCAAGTCGATGTTTACTTCCTCTGCTAAACCTCCACTCATCAGTGTCCTGAGTGACATGTGACCAGTTGGGAGTTTAAGTCTGCATCTCCAAAACACACAGCAAAGCACACAGCAGTATTTTCTTCAATTTCTCTCCACCAGCATACAACAATCCATATATAAATGTCTTTCTCTTCCGCACTCTGGGTCTCTTTGTTGCATTTTCTGTCTCTACACATGAGCTGAGGTTGCATCAGTTCACGACAGTGTAGCAACAGCATCCTGTGACGAACTTTGGACCATAATGTCTCATGCTCCTACTAACTATTGACTTTTTGCCTACATTTATGCATCTACAGACTCAGAACACAAGCGTATTGATATCATCTCCCTGCTGGGAGACTGGGTGCTGACCAGTAAAACTACAGAAGTAGAGAGCTACCAGCAAGTCTTATTGTCTTGCTCAAGGGCACAGTGGGCAGGCTGAGATGATGAGAGATGCAGTAACACAGTGGTTCTCCAACTTTTTACAGTGGAGTACCCCCTGAAATATACTTTTTTAGCCAAGTACCCCAAACTCTCACCTCAGCATTTTTGATCGAAAAGAATTTGACAAAATTTGTTTCTGTGCCAAAGGTGTTTAATATTTTCAAAACTTTGTAAACAAACAACATATATTTAACTGTAATATATTTTTTAAAAAATGTAAAAAAATTTTTAATAAAAATATAAACTGAAAAGTGCCCTCTTTCACTGATAAGACAAATAAATAAATTGGTCATTAATTAATAAATGAACCATTCATTAACAAAAAATAATAACTTAGCTATGCATATAAACTCATGTATAATATAAAATAGAAATGTTCTTAAAATGTTACCAAAGCTTAAAACAAGATGATTGACAATAAAACTATCGTATGAATGTATTTATTGTGTTTTATATTTCAGCATTAATTCTCATTATTTATTTTATATTCAGTACATGATGACTTATTTAATGTATTTTTCCGAAAAAAAATGTCAAGTACCCCCTGGGCTTCTTCCGTGTACCCCTGGGGGTACATGTACCCCACTTTAGGAACCCCTGCAGTAACCAAATGACTCATTCACCGAATGAAACAGTCGAGGGGTTTTAATGAGAAAGACCAAAAGCCATCCTCCTCATTTTAAGTTACCACTGCTGAGAAAACTTATTATACACTCCAGGGATATCAAATATGTCCATTTATTAGGTTTGATTACTGGAAGGTCAAACAAACAAAAAGAAAACCCACATGTTTTCAGTTACTAACTTTTCGCTTACGATGCAACAACTGTTTGGCATCCTCTTCCTCATTTAGTTCTCATTTATGCAACTTGTGGTAGTAATCTGTACCTCAACATCCGTTCGCACACATAAAAATCAACTGTTATACCACATACATACCTAATACAGTCAAACTACAATGGTGCAATTATGAAACATCAAGATGAATGAACGCTTCAGAGACTGGCAGGACTTCCCCAAGACAAGAGCAGAACTCTACTGCTTTATATCAGAAACATAAGTTATAAGAAAAATCTGTTCCAACTGCTCTCCAGCCTTCCCTCCATTTGACAGATTTAATGCAGAATTTTGACAAAATAAAAACTGGGTCAAATTAAGCTACAACTAATCCTAAAAGCAGCAAGTGCCTAATGCAACTGGTCAACGTCCTCACTGTTGATATTCACACACACGCACACACACAAACATCTTGTCCAAAGGTGTGCATGTGAAATTACTTTTACTTTTTTGAACAAAGCCCGTGGCTTTCCTACACTTCACCAGACAAACACAAAGAGCAAGCACAAACACAGAAGTGGTGACAGGAGTTTGGACTTACCTGTAGTTCACACCAAGCCACTTCCACAGTAGTCTCTGTATCTAGGCCCTTGTACACAGTCTTAAAGGACCCTCTTCCAATCTCAATATCAAATTTCAGGAAGCGTCCATCAGGTGAAGTCCCCACAGCTTTTGTCTCCACCTCCTCTATATCCTCTTGCACTCGTTTCTCGGCCTCTCTCTGCTCTGCCCTTGCTTTCGCTAGGCCCTTCTCCTCCTCTGGCTCCTTTTCTTTCTCCTCAGTCGGACTGCTGATGCTACCCACATCCACATGTTCTGCTTTCCCATCTTTTGCTACCAGTTGTGTGTTCTCTGATCCTCTGGGATGCAATGCAATTTCAGGCTCTTTGCCTACTGATTTGTTTGTAACATCCAATACTGTCGGGCTGGGCTCTTTTACTGCATTATCTGTATTATTTTCAATACTGCTTCTGGGGGGAACAGCAACTGTTACTGCACCCACACCTAAATCCTCCTCAGCAGTTTGTACTGGCTCCTCTGCAACAGCTCCACCTAGACCAGGCTCAAGGGCTGAGCTTTGCAAGTAAGGGCCTCTTGGGGCCTCCCTGCCATCAGCATCTCGAAGCCCAGGTCCAGGTGCAGAGGACTGTGGAGGGAAGAAGGTGGGAGGCCCTCCACAGTCTGGAGGTGAGGTGAGTATCACAGCTGCTTTGCTGGGCAGGTCCAAAGCAGTGGCATTGGAGTCACAAATGACACTACGGCGGAAGAATCGGTGTTCAGCTGTTTTAGAATCTCTATCCATTGTGTGACGCCGACGCTGGACCTCTGGGTGTCCACCAAGCTTCTCTACAACATGCGAGTCTGAACTAGCAGAGCCGTTCACATTCTTCTGGAGGATCTGGGGTGAAAGACAGGGGGAGGCAGAGGGAGGAGGGAGGGTTGGGGCAATGAATTTCACTGCTTTGCTGTTGCTACTGTTTTCAGACATTCCTTCACAAGGGTTAAATCACAAAAAAAAAAATGTATGTATAAATTAAAAAAAGTAATTCTGCAGTAGTAGAAAAAGGAATGGGTAACAAAAAATATATTAATTCAACTGAGTTTAGAAATCCTCCTTGTGCTCTGTAGTTTATTTGCAAACTTAACTTCCTCTTTCCAATGTCAACAGTTTCAACAAGACAATCTACAGTTTCTACAAGGCCCTTCTGTAGAGGGCACAGGGAAGCCCCGAGACAGAGGAAGGGGCTTAAAGATCGGGAAAGGGGAGGATGAAAAGCAGTCACAGGTGGGGAGGTGCAAGCACTGCAGTACGGTGTCAACCGTCAAATCAACAACCGAATCCATCCTGCTGCCAACATCCAGAGAGCGACGACCAAGACATGGAAAGACTGAAGATCTAACAGACCAGTGTGGCCCCCCAAAGCCCGATTAGATGAAATATGATCGGAATCCAGCCTTTGACTGACTTGTAGGTCGGGTGAAGTCTTTCTAGGTACAGGCCAAATGCCTCTCTGTTCGTTGAAGGCAGAAATGCCTGGAGAGGCTGCTATACTGCCTGGTGAAGCCAGACAGAAGGCTAGGTAGGCCTAGCCTGGCCTAGCCCGGCCCAGCTCGGTCTTCTGCAGTCCTTGTTTCTGGAAATGATAAGAGAGGGAACAGAGTTGTAAGTTTCATCTGTGTCTTTCACAAAACTCACCATGTGCTTTTACTTGACAACATATCTGCCCACGCAACATTAAGGGACCTCTCAATGATACATGGCTAGCTGCCAACCTGGCTGGTATAATGTACGAGCTGTCAGACACTGTAACATTCTGGCCAGTGATCAGAAGTATGAGTGACAGAGGCAGAGTGGGAAATGAACATCAGTCAAACAGCCACAATTTTGGTTGCAGCTGACAAATCTGTCATCTCCTCCATCCACTAAGCAGGGATCAGTCCCCATCTGAATGTTCTCTCATAAACAATTTGGCTGATAAAATGATGGAGTAAATGAAAAAGTGGGGGTTATTGTATCTGAGAGTGAATGTGTCCCTTGTTATTTCTCAGAAGAGCCTGGCGCAATCTTCAATGCCTGAGTCAAGATTGTTAACAAATGAGAGACCCCCCATCTCCCGCCCCAGCCTTTTCCTCCACATCAGCTCTGTGGAGTTAATGCAGTGGAGTGATGTGGCAGACTGTGGGCCTAATTGTTCCACGTTCCAAATTTAGCCCAAAGTCACCACAGCCCGGCTGACCTCAAGGTTAGCCTACTCTGTGGCAATTCAGCAGCTTAACATGAGAGGGGAGGGGGCACTTAGAGCGACAGAGATAGAAGCAGAGAAACTCAACTCATATCTGAGAGCAACACATGAGTACATTACACAACACTGCAAGGAAAATGTGGAAAATTTAGCCTGAAGATAAAACACATTTAATTGTTAATTGTATATTCACATTACATGAATCCATTTTTATAAACAAACTATTACAGGTTTTCTCATCAACGCTCTCAGAAAAGGAAAAATGCAGAGCAACTTGTCTTGAACATTCTCTTATAGGATAGAGTTCACCAATAACTTGTAGGAATGAAGACATTGCACAGGCTCCAAATGTGTCAGTAAACTAAAATGAAAATTACTCAAACCCCTCTGATTTCTCATCCCAGGCATGTAACAACGCTTGACATGAAAACATAGGCTACAATCTGGACAAAACCAGCCAAAGCTGAGCTTTATACCACCAATTTCCTGCTTGTGACCTGCATGGACTCATGAGATCAGAGCAGGTATGCAGGCCTCCAGCTTGTTGTTTTCAGTACATTTAAGTTCATATCTGTCCTATACATGCACTATGATATGTTGGTCAACTGACTGAAAACTGGAATGGAGCTGCAATAAAAGCTTAGAGACATGACAGCGTTTCAGGTTATCTCACACTGACACCTGTGTCCTTGAGGTTAAGTGAAGTCAATTATTCAACCAGATGTGTCAGGTTCCTGTCCAGGTGTAAATTTTACAGAACGACCTCACAACAGATCCACTAGGCACTAAAACAGACAACATAATGACGCCGACTGAAGAGATGTGGACTGATGACTTAGACACGAGACAGCTGCTGCGACGTCAAAGATGTGCAACTCCAGGTTAGTCAGAAAAGCCTCAGATGTCACAATCAGTCACTAAACACATTTCAGATCTAACATTTCAGTGTGTTCATCAGAGTTTGTGTGTGCTTATTGAAATGTACAAAAAGAGACGGCAACACTGACAGCTGAATTTAACATGGAATAAATATACAGGCTATCACTTAATGTAACAAACTATAATGGGGTAATATCAACTGTGCACACTGCTGGTAAATAATCATTTGATAATGACATATAAATTATTGAAGAAATGAGCCATGACAAGCTGTGTTTTTACAGTGATTACAATACAGCTAGGGGGTGGTGTTGGTGAAAAGGAGCACAGGCTTTCCCCTTGTACAATGAGGGTTATAGATGTGATAGAATTTATAGTAATTTATAGTAATTAAAGTGGGAGACAGCAGCCAACTGTGTTCAGTTCCAATCAAATAGTGTTAATTTTTTAAAGTAATAATTCAACACAATAATCTGTTCAAAATCCATTTCACATCTGTATTGATCTATTACTAATAATTAAAAATATATATATTTGTTTCACATGCATCACACATAAGTACTGTTTCATCATTGGGAAAATATTCAACTAACAGTGTTTTTGTGGGTCTAAGGTAACATTTTGAACAGATTCTTATTCAATCGTAGCCAAAGCAGGATGAGTAGTCATATTTATTATTGTCAGTGCTGCAAAAGCATCACCAAATTACTTACAATACCTCAATGAAAATAAATATGCAAAAGTGCTAATTATTAAATAAGTGTTAGGTTGTATCTTCTAAGCCAGTGTTATGATGTATGAAGCTTGCAGATCTGTGTGTCTGAGCCCGTGCAGAGGGTTTCACCGCTGCCTGTTGAGGAACTCTGGAGAAAATGAGCCTATGCAGCTAACTTTGCCTACAGGCACAAACAAGACACAACTAGTCACGATTTACATAGGGAGCAATATTAAAATAAGAATAGTGCCATTACCTATTACATCTGCATGGACTTTCGTGGACCAGTAGAAATATGAGGGCTGTAAAGTTGATTTAAAGCCTTTGCCTTCTCTGCAGAGGAGGTCCGTTCCGACTCTCAGCACTAATATCAATGTGGTGCGTCACATTGAAGCCACAGTTGGTTGCCGAAAAGACCAAAAAAAGAAGCTATTTACACAAATCTAACTTGGTTACAAGCTTGTGCACGAATGCGTTCGAGCGGCGCCGCGATGTGCGGTGCGTCCAGCCGACAGACAGACACCTCCCACCGGGCTGAGAAGCCAAGTTCGCTCGCTGGTGTCGCGGCTGCTCCGGTACTTCTTTCTGTCTGTCACTGTGTTGTCTGTGTCCGGGTCTGCAGCCGCAACCAAAAGGGGGGGAAAAGCAACGGCCTGACTTTAAAAAAAAAGGCTATTTCCACAGGCGCATTACATCCGCTGCGCTCCTGCCACCGTCGCTCCGTCTTCGACTGGTTAAATCCTCCGTTATCCACAGTTATTCCCCGTTTTCAGGCCATCAGACAGCGGCTCCGTGGACGCTGTACTCCGTTCTAACGATGACTCGACAAGGCGACGGCTGCTTCAACACACACCGTCGAGCTGGAGGCAAACACCAGCCTCATCCAGGAAGCGACAGAGGAGGCGCTTTCACACTAAAATAAAACCAGACACCAGAGGGTTATGGATCATGCGCTTTTACGCACGCCACAAACCTATTAAAACACCAGGCCAGGAAAGTATTTCTAAAAGAGACCAGGCTGTTGATGTATTCAGGGGTATTTCTAAGCTACGTGAGTGTTTGCACGGCTTTCTGTCACGCATCAACCGTGAGACTCGCGCTATTATTTGCGCCACGCCTTCTATTTGTGTTGCATTGTGTCACAGACAGCTCCTGTGTCTGTGGATCTGAATGACTTTACTCCTGTTGGTTTAATCCAAGCAAAATCAGACGGAGAAAACAGTTTTTAGTAGCCTCTATGTTTACGAAAACACTGGATTCTAATAGTATTTTGAGCACAATATTCATTATTCAAAGTCTCTTTAATAAAGTCTGTAAATAAATAAATAAATAAACTAATGACTAAAGTGAGGCTTTTAAGTGTTCCAAGACATTAGAATAGGCTACTACGTTCACATTACATTATTACACTCAGAGTTTCTTTAAGATAAGATTTGTTCATAATTTAGCTCCATTTATTTATTTATCTAATATTTAGGAGTAAAAGCTAAACTTTAAAAGTCTATATTAAAGTCTACATTTAATTGGCTAATGTCTCAAAGACTACTTAAATGTTGCAATTTTTTTCAAATGTCGGATTATTTATATACTTTTAAATAAATATTAATATTATTAAATATATTATTCTTGTTTACAGCCCTTTAAAAGTACTACCAGGCGAAAGGTGCTTGATTCTTTTGCATATAGTTTCGTAATCTTGTAAAAGCCCTAAATGTAAAAGCTGTTAGTTTAATTCCGACAGGCCGTGAAGGAAGCGTGAGTGTTTATTTCAGTGAGTTTGATGAAGCGGACAAAGATAAAACTCCAGCTGCTGCACGAACCGACACATGTCGACTGTCATGCTAAGTTTTATGTCTCAGTTTGTAGTTGTGATAAATGTTACATGCTGCTTTTTTATTTGCGTGTGTTTACTTCACGTACTCTGTGTGATTTATGTATGAGTGTTGCCTTCACTTGCTCAGTCTAATCCCCTTTCGTCATGATTGTTCATCAGACTGAGCTCCTCATATAAAACCGGACAGTCTTTCTGCTTCATCACCTGCCTCCTAAACAGTCCTAAAATACAGTTCACAGTCAATTTTGGAATTATTTCCGTTATTTAAGTTTATTTTATTTTGCGCATTCAGTGGCCAGGACGGGACTGACATTTTTCTTTAAATATGACTCAGTCAACATTGCGAGGGGTACATTGATGCTCCCCCCCATCCCCCCTCCTCCCCTCATATCCAAATTTAGCAGAATATTGTTAGAAAATGCAAGTAAATTCCTTCATTTTAAGGGTATTTCACTGCTCGTCTGTGTTTCTGCTTTATGGTGATGTTTAAATATTTCTGCACATTCAGAACCCATCACATCTGTCTGTTTTGGGACGATTTGAGGAATAATAAAGCAAACTGTAGGTCTACAACACATTTCAGTCATAACTGATCAGCACTATTAGAGAATGAAAGAATGAGACTTCAAATCAAACTCAGCTGTTTGTGCACATGTTTTAAATACCGGGTGGGGATGGATGGGAGGTGGGGGGGCCTTG
>JAPTGW010000005.1:23732591-23742622 GCA_029814545.1 Apogonichthyoides opercularis
TAACATGACCTGTCTAAGTCCATGTGTGCGCAGGGTGATACACCCTTGCGGTCGTTAGCGACCGGACAATTCTAGTTTAATCTACAGCAGTGTATTATAACATCAACATATGTATATGTATTGTTACTATCCTCTGAGAGCCACATACCCTAAGAGTGTATCCTTTCCTGACACCAGAGAAAACAGGCCTGCATTCAGTTTTCCACCTAATACAAGAAGGGTATTGAAGTTAGTTTAGATTGAAAAATGATAATTTTCTGCACCCATAAATAAAGGTTCTCAGAGATTTGTGGTTTTCACTGGACAGGGTGAAAATGTATAATCTGAAAATGAACAAGTAGTGTCTTCGTCATCTCTGCGCTATCAGAATGTATGCATTGCAATAACTGCCTTAATAGAAAATAAGAAAAGCATGATCTTTAATTAGTAGATTTTCACACAGTTTCTTCAGTGAAATCCTGTTGGAAATATATTTATTTGTTTTAGTCACTTTGCACATATTATTCAGTGTTAGGGTTCTATTTTGAGGGTGTATGTGTTTAAGCAAAAAAACCCCCAAAAAAAACAAGTGGTGCCAGGCACAACAAACCCCGCCCCTCGCACGTGTTGTAGCTTATTTTGGCATCAATCCAGCTGATGTCATCATGATTATGCCTGTGCTGATGTCAGTATATCAATTGCCTCTATATATACATGTGCCAAGTTTGAAGTGAATTGAAACAAATTTGATGTTTTTTATAGACATTTGAAATTTCGCCCATTATAAATAAATGGGACAAAACAAAAGATTTAAAAAATGCATAAAAAGATTAAACTTTTTCCACTTCCTACTTTTTCCAAAATGTAACCACATCTATTCTGCGTCACTGGCAAAGTTTGGTATGAATTCAACGAATACTTTTGCTGCTACAGACATTTGAAATTTCACCCATTATAAGTAAATGGGGAAAAAAAAAGATTTAAAAAATGCACAAAAATTTTTTACTTTGACCTACTGTTCCCAAAGTATAATCAGATGTATTCTGGGTCACTGGCAATCTTTAATCCCAGTTTGGTATGAATTCAACCAATAGTTTTGCTGCTAGAGCGTTAACAAACAAAGAAACAAAAAAAGGTCCACTTGTAGAAATATTATGCACAATTGAATATGTATATTAATGTTAATGTTTATAATTCATATTAATGTTATAAGAAACTACAATAAAACAATGAAACTGCAATATATGCGATGCCGTTAAGGAAAAGTACGTAATGTATAGCTACCATAAAATTGTATTGTAGTGCAGTATTTGAGTAAATTTACCAAGTAGTTATTTTCCATCACTGAATGTTGTTGAACCAAGCGAGTGGTTGCACATAACTATTTTGAAGAGAGTTTGTTATGACCTTTTGCTCATCTGCAGTAACTTGCATCCAAGCTTTAAATGATAATTCCCTCCCTCTGCCAGTTGCTTTTACTGCTTCCGCCTCCCACATCCACTAATCTTCTCTCACCACACCGTCTCCTCCTTGTCATCACACTCTCCATCTCCTTCTCTCCAGTCTCTGTCTTTCTCTCTCTGCCTCTCTCTCCATTTCACTCCTACTTTTGGGACGTCTGCCTTTCATGCCCACCCCTGTTTTTTTTTTCTCTCCCCACTCTCCATCTGGGCCTGTGGAGCAGCTCAGCCACAGAGCTTCATTCAATAGATCGAACACACCCGCGTCTGACCTAAACCTATTGATTTCAACACTGATGCCTGTCTGTTCAGCCTGATACTGTTTTTGTCTGGTTTTGTCACTTTTGCTGCACTATCATGGTTCTGTTAGCTGTGCTTTGAGTGTGTGGATTTGGGTGTATGTGTGTGTACGTGTTCACCCAATTGGTTCCACCTCTTTGATCACAGCAGGTAAGTACAATGTTCATGCAGAAAGAGAAGCACAGAAAACAGGACGAGATGAATGGAATGTTTGGAATGCTAAGGAACACTGCACTCTTTTTGTTGTCTTACTGCCCTTTTCCCTCTTTTTTATACATCTTCACACATCTTACATTGCAGCTTAAACTAAAATGTTGCTTATTTTTAGTGAGTGCAACTATGGATATTACACATTTAATAAAAATCTAGGTGTCAACTCAGCAACTCCTTGTTTCCAGTCAGTTTCCATATGAACGTCTTTAAATAAAACCATGCAGCTCAGAAGAGAATGGTTTGTCCTGGTGCTGAATTCTACCAGCTGAACAATAACCACTCTGTCTGTCTGTTTCTCGGGCTGCTAGATGCAATCTATCAACTACTGTACTCCAGGCGAGCAGTGTGACGTCAAAACCAGTGTGTATTTGTGTGTGTGTTTGAAAGCCAAAGGGAAAGAATGAGCTTGTATTTTCACATTTTAATGAGCTGTTTTTTTGTAATAATTTATGATATGGATGGTAAAGACTTTAGTGAAAGTGTTGACCAACTTTAGCATGTGTGTCTGAATGAGCAAGAGGGAGAAAAAGAATGAAAAATAAATGACCTGTATTTTGTTAGTATATATAATTGTGTTGGAGGTAAAAGTACTGACTGAACTGTGTATTTTCTTACATGAATTTTTCATTTATCACTAGACCAGGAATAAGCAACAAACTAACTGTCTAGCAGTTGAAGCAATAGAGTGTTTTTAATTGTATCTACCTTTCATTAATAACTTAAAAAAAGAACTCTTTAAATTTTTGGTTTGTTGAAGCAATGTTAAAGTGTCTATTTAGTTTTATGTTTTGCTGTTACTGTGTTACATTTTGTACTGATCTCGTCATATGTTGTAGCATTCTGTGGGATCAAATTCATAGCACTTTTTTAATCAAACCTTTGATGTTTCTCCTTAATTATTGTAATTGTTAATTATTATAATGTTGTCAAATGTATTGTTTGGTCTGCAAACCAAAGGTGTGTAGTTTATTGAGAAGATGAGGAGGAAAGAAACCAGAAAATCTATAAATTTGAGAAGCTACAGGCAGATAATTTATACTTTTTTCCCTCTCTCTTTCTTATCACTCAAAGTAGTTATCAGTGATCAAAATCATTTCAAGTAATTATGTATTCAGATACAGACACAGATGAACTTTATTAATCCAAAGGGGAAAATTCACTTTTTTAATCAGCTCAATAAAATGAAAAGCAATACAAAATAATTAAGTGAGGTGTTGTAGACACCTAGGCAATTAGATCAAAATAATTAACCAGATAAAATCAGATAAATGAGACAAAATGAAAACATATGAATGCCCAGTCACACAAAATATCACATCATTTTGTAAAACCACAAAAAGCACTGTGAAGCAAAATTTTTTGTAATGCCACCAGGCTTATTCTATTGCCTGGAGTGTTCATAATAGTTTATACCTGGTATGTTCAAATGCAAACAGTTCATGTAGTGAAAGTACTTCATCCCATACAAAGTGCATGTATGTTCCATATGTATTGTGTAGAGGACTACACTCGGTACCTGTGGCTATTTATTATTTTTCAGTTTTTATTGTAATTGGAAGGTTCTAGCGTGATGGTAGACATTGTGTTGGAGAAAGCAGAGCACCTGATGGCTATTGTGTTTTCACTTCTCCAAGGTTTTCATTCTTTTCAATTATTTAACTGAATTCTAAAGGTGCTGGTTAGAAACAGAGGTGTGTGTCGTGTCTGTAGATGTGCTTCCATCCAGCTGTTACTATTTGCATCTTCCCTTTATGCATTAATAATCTTTTGCATAAGCATAAAAGACAAAAAGTAAAACAAAACAAATAAACAAAAAATATATATAGAGAAAATAATTTTCTTCTTGGGAGAGATGGAGGAGTTGGTGTATGATTAGGAGGTAAAACTGAGTAAGTGTGAATGAATCAGATTTAGTGAATAACTGTGTGTCTGCATGTGTGGAGGAATAAGGAGACTAATACTTAACTGAATTAAGAATGCAAAGACTTTACAGTAGAGTAGAAATAAATCTTAAAATAGAAAGTTCACAATTGTGAAAAGTCAAATTAATATTCTAACATGTTAATTCTACACACTCATAATTGAATTCACCATACCTTATTGACTGTCTTGATTGCATTTGAGATGAATTAGTCCTTATATAGTCATTTCCATGACTGAATTACTTTCCAGCGGTGCCCTGAGGGGAGCAGCTCAGACTCACTGTGGAGGGGATGCGTGTGGTCATTAATAATTGACAGGGCTTTCCTGTGGACAGCTATGCTGGAAAGATCATCTTGTGTCTTCTGCTGTCAGCCCACTGTTTTTACTTCTGACCTCAGAACCCTTCTGAGCATGTTTCTATTTGCTACAGCCAAGTGTTCAAACCACACAGTTATGTTATGTTCTCTATCTGAGTTGTGTGACAGAAAGCATTGTTTGACAAACTTTGGAAGAGTTTGAATCAACTTAAGGCAGTAAGATCCAGGCCAGTGGTTTGATTTGGTTTGGTTTTGGTTTGGTTTGTGATGCAGAAACTCTCAATCAGCTTCAGGTTTTTGTTAAAATACACATAACATCTGTCAGATCCACAACAGCTCAGGTATGCTATTATACTGTTTTCCCTACATCTTCTGTACAACTAGTATGTGTTAGCATAATTACACAGGAAGCCCAAATGTGTTTTTTACAAACCAGGAGGCCTTGCACCTTCCTCTTCTATTAACAGTTTCCATGCATGGCAGGTGCTGTGTGTCTGAAGCTGTAATACATCAACAGAGAAGAGAGAGAATCTTGGTGGCATGAAAAATTACTAAACAGTGTCAATACAACAAGTAGTAAAACCTAGCATTAACCATCGAACTAATGACTGGATGCTACATTTACATGTAAATGCTTAAACACATCACATTGTTAGTATGCAGATGTGCACATCTTTTCTGGGTGGCTCAGTTGGTAGACCGGGTTGTCTAATGACCGAATGGTTGGCAGTTTGAATCCTGGCTCTGACTGTCCACATGTCGAAGTGTCCTTGAGCAAGACATTTAACCCTAAATTGCTCCCAGTAGGGTCTGGCAGTGCCTTGCATGGCAGCAGCCGCCTACTGGTGTATGAGTGTGTGTGTGAAAGGGTCAATGTGAGGCTTTGTAAAATGCTTTGGGCACCGTGAAGGTGTAGAAAGTGCGCTATATAAGTGCAGTCCATTTACCATTTAAACATGTAAAGCCACTGATATGTTAATACAGTCAGTAATTATCATAAATGTATTTTCCAGATTAGCATTGTTGTTAAGCATAATGAATCATTGTAAATGTAAATCTCACAATGAGAAAAAGTATGCACACAATATAAATCTAAGTCACTTAAGCATGTTATTTTAAGAATTAAATGACTAAAAACATGTCACTATTTGTTTTGAAGATGTTCAAAGGCGTAAGACATACCAAACTTATGCGTGTACACATCTGCATTTCACTCCACATGTTTTGTCACTGGACTTCTCTTTCCCATAATGCATAGCATGTCTCATGTGTCTAGTGTATTAACTCTAGTTTTCAGGATTTTGGTCAATAACTCAAAAGACAGACTACTCTTAGAGCAGAACAGCTATTGTGAGAAATAGTACTTCTAACAGGCACATTTTTGTCTCATAATGAGTTCTGGATCCTAATTTCTCAAAGGTTTGGTTAAAATTTGCATTTCAGTTGTATTGAGACCTGCCTAGTGTGTGCAATGGAAAGAAAAAACATTTTCCAGTATCATTTTAAAGTGTATACATTTTTTTTTTTTTTGCGCTGACAAAGATCCAATGAGATCACATCATATTGGTGCAGGGATAAATTAAGTCTGTGATGCTGACATTGTCAACACAGTGTAGACCGGGGTCATCTCAGCCTGGAGGTTAGTTTTGGTTTTTGGTGCAGGATTAAAATGTGAGACCTTGTAGTAGCCAGCAGGCAAAACGTCTGGTGGCTGTCAGCTGTGCATTTGTGTGAGGGAGGAGGTTAATCCAAACAGGCAGGTGAACACAGTGCCCGTTACACCTCGGCAACTCTGCCTGCAGGATGAGGTTGGGATGAGATCGTCTCTTCCCCTCTCTTCTTCTGTTAACCTTATTATTTGCGCACATTTTTTTTGTCTTTGGCTTACAGCATAAAAGTTGGAAAAAGTGAGAAAGCCAGATGCAGACTGGCAGTTGAGAGTATTTTCCACGATATGAACATGGCAGCAAATCAAGCCTTCAGGTTAATGTGTAACTGGATGGTGCCACCAGAAGTCAGATCGTTTCACCTCCTACTGCAGAAATGATTGAACCTTTGGAAACAAGTTAAACACACACAACAGTATTTAATTCACTTAAGCTGCAGATTGCATCCAGAATGAATCACATAGCTAAAATAAGATAAATGATAGAAGAAAACAATAAAGATAAAATAGATTAAACCCATCATATGTATTTTAAAGTAAATACACAGCAGAGACTCACTGGATTGATTTATGTGCTTACGTAGCACAGCATTATCATCACTACTCTGGACTTAATGCTATTACACCTGAATTTAATGGCGCTTCTTGTAATTTTATTACTCACTGCTGGCGTTGAGCTTTGTTCTCAAGGGTTTAGATTAGTTGGAATCCAATAGAAATGAACAGTGCCAATTGTTTCCTGTGCGAGATTTCCATTTACTGTACAGAAAAAAATGTTGCCAGCAAGAGTTTCTGTGCCAGCTGGCTGCAAAAAATGCTTCGCCCTGCAATCCATACCAACCTAGACCTGAAAGAAAGAGAGGTGGATGGAGAAGAATGAATCCCGAAGATGGATTGTGATGTAAAGATGTGTAAAACGAAGAGAGAAGGAAGAAGGAAATCAGGAGAGCGGGTCAGGAAGATAGATCAAACTGGAAAGCTCAGGAAGAATGCCAAGAGGAGGGAGGAAAGTAGGGTAGATGAATGGATGGCGTGGACGAATTGGGCTGAGAAGCAGATGAAATGTAGAGAAATGAAAAGACTGATGGATGTTGATGTGACACGAGAGAAATGGGCAATAAAGAGGAAGGTGGGAGGAGAGGGATGGAAACACAGAAGATAAATGAAAAGAATGCCTGGAGGTTTCATACTGATCTTTGTGATGGGAGGTACAGTCGATCCAGGAGGAGGAGAACATATGGAGAGTCCAACAGAAGAAGCTGGATGTGCATACACAAACACTGATAGGGATTCTGCAAATACTCTCCGCATTCCTCAGGAGTCACCGTCCTCAACCGCAGATCTCAACCAATCTCCAGCTCTGCTTTCTGTCCTCTGCTCTTTAATTAAATGAGTCAAGAACTCCTCATACTCAACATGAGATGAAACTATTCACTCCAGTATTATCTTTGAGTGTTTGGTCTCAAAAGAACCATTACATTAGTTTGTATAAGATGACGAAGTTGGCAAATTCATTAAAGCAGCACTTTGTTGTCTTTAGTTTATTTGTAAGAGAATTAAACACAGCATACACAGAGTTTAAATCACTTTGATTGAAGTAAAGACTAAAACCTTATTCACACAGGACTAGTATAACCTTGGGATGTCTGGTAATTTAAAAATGAACTCCCTATGTCTGTGTTTCATGCAGCATACTCATAAATCATAAGAAAAGTTTGTTTTTTACTTGAAGTTACTGATATTATTCCCCTGTATGTCATCCATCTCATCACAATTAGATATCACTCTACAAAAGGTCTATATTCTAATATGGCCATCTTTTTTTTTATCTTCACCAGCTAGCCTCCATAGTCCTCAACCAGCAAACAGGCTGAATAAATGTCCCACGAAAGCAAAAAATGTTCCAAGTTAAACAATGCTGAGGTGCATTGTGAATTACGCTTTTATATAGTTCTGTGCAAAAGTCTGAAGCCACCTTTAGATTTGCAGTTTCTGAAAGGTTGAAATGTTTATTTCACATGCTCTTTTCTTCAGATACAACAAGAAAATACAGGAAATATGTGCACAGCCTTAAAAGACAAAAAGCTGAACTAAATGGGTTCTAAAGATTAAAGTTACTATTTAGTGTGATCCTGACCCCATGACAAGAAGCAGCACAAACGGAAACATTTGACATGTTTAATGAAACCTGGTATTAAAACATCAGAAAATTCATGCAGTAAACCTCATATTGTCTGAACAAAATGGTTAAAGACATGTTACATGCAAAAGGAGGTCACATGAAATATTTTAGTTTACTGAAGCAATTTTTTTCCCTGAAACCATTGTTTTTACTGCTGTACATATTTCACATATATCCCGATTGGCTCTTAATACAGAGACTGAGAAATGCATTTTTGTGGTTGTTATAAATGTACTCAATCAAAAAACTTAATTTTGGACTAAGATTTGTACAGTCTTGTGTTTTCTGTATTTATATGTTATTACTGTTTCTACTGAGTGCTGCTTTATTTATATATATATATATATATAATTTTTTATTTCTATATTAAAAAAACATTCTTAAATGTGTTACTTATACCTCCTTATACCTATACCTTATGCCTAATTAAATTAAATTAAATTAAATTAAATTTTATTTGTAGAGCCCAATATCACAACAAGGTCGCTTCACAGGGCTTTACAGAATTTGCTGAATATGAAATAAGCAAACAGTCAAATAATTAGTTAGGTAAACAATCAACACTGTAAGTTTCCCTGTTATAGGACTAATACAGGGTGGCATCAGATCCTTAAAATTTATAATAAATCCTAAAATCTGGCACTCAGATGTCTTAAAAATTCTTCAGTAAATGTGAGTATTTGCTTTGGAAATAAAAAAAAAAGTCAAATGTGAAATTAGTATTTAGCATTGTATTGTAATGGATATGGAATGAGTGGAGCCACCAACAGTCATTCACGGATAAATGGAACGCTGGTTAGATTCTAACATAGTTTAAGAATGGTTCCAGGCAGTAACTATGATGCCTGTTGTACTGTTATTATTGTTAATGTAGCATCCTGAATTTGATCAAAGATGCCTTAAAAAATAACTTAAAAGTCATAAACATGGCTTCCTCAAAACTGCAGATACCCCGTAATTAAGAATTAGGATATCTCATCTCAACTACATGGTTAGTGTCATTATATTATCCAGACTAATATCAGTGTAAACTCTTGAAGTCGTGGTTTGACTTTAAGTTGAACAGGTTGAACCTGCTGACTATGAGTGTGACTGTGATTCAGAGCAGTTGTGGAAATGACAGCTTGTAGGCTCAGCAAAGTTTAAAAACATCATTATTTCAGCTTGTCTTTGATACACACGCATAAACAAAAACAATATGATGATGATCTCCGCCTGCCTCATCTCCGTCCTTCTGTTGCCTGCAGTCTGCGACTCTTTCCATCCACTGCTCATCGACCTATGACTCATTTTTTCTCTTGTGTATACCTCAGCATGTGCTCAAGTGATAACACCATATGCATATTGATGTTTCCGAGTTGCACTTTACCTATCTTTCAGCTCTGAAGTTGCTATAAACTGAAACAAACCTATAAAATTGTGTATTTATTGCAACTATAAATGTGTTTGTTGGGTGTGTTTTGCCTGCGCTTTTCACACATGAACGCTCATCAGTAACAGATGGTCTGCAAACCCGTGTGTTTATTTAGTCAGGATGGAGAGATAGGTGAGAACGAGAGAGCAGAGCGATGGAGGGGAAGAGAAATAAGGTAAATGCAGGGAAGAATGGCAGGGGAGGAAAAGCAGATGGGCTCAGGGAGACGGAGAAGGAAGGAGGGAGAACGAGAGGACAGGAATGCCAGAGGAGGGGAAGTAACGGAGAGGAAAGGAGTGGAGGTTTCTTTACTCATACAAAGGCTTGACTTCAATGTACAGAGGAAAAACTGGCACTTTTTCTGCTGTGTTGTTTTTTTTTATTTTATAAAGGCTCAGTATTTAGTGTTTTAAAGTGGAAAGAAAGAGAGGAAGACATTTGAAACTATAAGGAAAGAGTGAGAGTCACTTTTCCCTGTTTTCATACAAGCCTGTGATTTTGTGAGGTGTCTCTCTCCCTCTCACACTTTGGGCACTGTCTTTTTCTCAGCCTGTGTGGGGGCCTGTGGTCGCCATGT
>JAPTGW010000005.1:24112656-24123509 GCA_029814545.1 Apogonichthyoides opercularis
ACAAGCACACCAAATTTGAAAAGAATCGCAATAGTATTGTGACCTGTAGAGCGTTCACAAGGAAATCTCTGTGGACGTGGTGGAACGATCGCTAAACCACAGTATCGCCGTTGGACGGGCGATACAACTAATGTTTCTAACAAAAAAGCTTATCTTTGCTTAACAACCAAAATTAAATGCATTTTTTATGCACACACACAGCCATGTGGTTGTTGAGTTCACATCTGTTTCACAACACAGGATAATAACCTCTCAAAATGATGAGGACTAAAAGCTTGAAACATTTAGTCAACACATATCAACACATCACCTATCCAAACAACACAACTTTAAATAGTCTCACTGAGTCAGTGACCTAGATACGGAGAAAAAAAAATGTGTGCACATGGATTCAAATGGCTTCATGGTGTGTGTGCATATTTGTGAGTGCATACTTAATACTCATTTATGCGTATGAGCATCTATTTCATATGCTTATGTGTGTTTGTGTGTGTTTACACATGCATAATTTAACAGCAGAATAACCACACATTGTTTGCAAAGACAACACTCTTTCACTATCAAAGGAGGAGTATTAGGAAATGCTGCCTGTGTCTAAGATAAACAGATACATTTAACAGTCCGTGATACACTCACACATACGTGCACAGCTTGTCAAATCGAAGTGAAGGCAAACAGAAGGAAACAGGAAATGTGACAGACTTCCTCTGAGCAGTGCTAGCCAAGATGCTGCAGTCCTTCCTCGGTTCTGTCTACGTGCATATAAACACATTTGATGTGCAAATAGCCACCTATTGGTTCCAAGCTGACAAGACCTCATGAGCCACAGCGCTACACCAATTATCTGGCAAAAAATGTATACTTTCACAACGAGAAATATAAATAAATAAATAAATAAATAATAAAACAGCAGCTGATCTCTTAACCTAATCCTAATTCACTACATCTCACTTGGTATTCAAGTCCATAATTTCACAACTTTAAAAAGCCAACATTATTACATGTAATTATCATTGCTGCCATGTCTCCCAGCTGTCGTTCCATTTAACTCAAAGCAGTACATTTTTTAAGACTACCAGATCATCTTACTCCCTTGCTGCTTCATCTTTGCCTCGCTGGTTTACTCAGATTATCTATTTTATTCTTGTCTCTGTCAGCTTCACCATCTCCTCCTCTGCTTCTTTCCTTCATAATACTACGTCCCCAGTGGCAAGACTATTAGATCAAGCCTCTCACTTTCCTGCTCTCCTTTCCGTCTCTGGTTCACTCAGAGCAACCACATGTAATTCTGTTTCAAGTCTTCCTCCTTCAGTCAACTTATCCATCACTCTTTTTTTTTGGTTCAGTTCAAGACATGATTTCACTACTGTCTCATTTCCCCCCATGCTGACCTCTGTATCCGTCTGACTCCTCAGTCATTATGTTCAGTCAGACACTAGAGTACTAAGTCTATTAGTCTATTATGTGTCTGCGTCACAACAAAGCTACTGACTGCTGACACAATCACATATACTATTCTCATATTATCTTTCTCTGCTTTCCAACAAACAACCATGTGATGGCATCAGTACATATACATAGATTTATGGCTAAATCTACTGTCTGCATACTGAGTGCATAGAACATAGAGAATAAAGAACCCTTTTTATTTAATCATGCATGTAATGAAGGTTCTGATTAATTTAGGGTTTGCCCAGCTCCACAAAATTATACATGAAAGTGTCTACATGTATGACAACCAATGCTGATGCCAGTGTTATATTTCATTTGTTTTATTGTTTTTGGTGTCATTTATATTCCCACTTTTGTGCCAGGGAAACAAGAATCTTCTTCAACATTATCTTTGAATGAGCACAAATTAACTTGTAATTAAATCTGCACAAAAGTTTAATATGACAACAGATAAATATTGACCCTGTCATCTGTAAAATGACATCTTACATACTAATACAGACAATGATCGATATCAGCAAATATCAGCTGATGTTTAGCACATATACAGTTGCATTCATACCAAAAAACACACACATTTTAAAAAGCAAATCAATTTAGATTAAATGTTTGTGACAATTATCATCTCAGTCAAAATGAATAACTTCTGATGGCTTTGTCTACATTAGGCTGTCTTCTGCACAATATATGGAATTTGAATAAAAATAGTGGCCTCAAATTTTTTGTTGTTGTTGAACCTGTAACCTGGTATAGAACTGCATCTTAAAAGAATAGAAAATAACATTACTACATGATTCAGATTACTTTTCAAAACATTTTTTTAGTACATTTATTACTGTGTTATAAAACTATAACTTTCAGTAATAAGAGTAATAGTTAAAAGGGGTCTCCTTTTGAAACTGCACAGTGCACTCACTGCTAGCAGCAAATATTATTACATAATTTGCTGTTTATTGAAGCATTACAGCTCTTCTTTCATTTCATGCTGATGATATGAAAGGATGAAAAATCCATATCATATGGGGAAATTACAACCTGGTAATAATAATAATAATAATAATAATAATAATAATAATAAGCATTTATTTATTGAACATAAATTGCATTTATAAAACACTTTTATTTTAAAGAATCTCAAAGTGCTACTGTGAAAAAGAAAATCCCCTGGTATATTATCCAGCACTATCATCAACATACTTTGGATTACAAGAAACAGCTTTCCCACTTCTATACTACCTGAACTGGCTCAAAATGGTTTCAAAACTGCAGTGCAGGACAACAACACAATCACACTCTCAGCTCTATTGTGAACATGTCACAAGATAAAATAAGGTAGTCAGGTCTGACCTAAAACTGTGGGGAAAGTAACCAGCTGTTAAACAAAAGACATAATTTATGTAATAGGTACCTTCATTTCAAATATCAACCAAGAAACAATTTATATCTTTAAGCTCCTGCACAAGCACAATACAAGCATAATGTGCGCACATATTGTAAAACTTAGAAAAGCACCATCAGTTCTTTTGTCTTTGTATTAATCATCCAATTTCCCAACTAACCACATTCAGTTTTACACTGAATGTTGAATTACCTCAGTGTCCATGCACATCATGGATTGACTGTCAGGCTGCTCCTGCCCTGAGAAAATAGAGTGCTGTAATCTTCCCATAATCCTTAACACCACTGGAAATGCCTTCAGTCAGGAATACAAAATAATCACATACAGCCTGAAAAGCTGCAAAGCATCTACCTGTAGTTACATTTTGACAATGCTAATATACACAGTGGCACACACATCTAGCTACCAGCTGTGAACTCACATATGACATATCAAGTTTCACAACCAGAGTGAACTGATTAAGCATTCAAACAAGAAAACAGAAACAAAAATACAAAAGGCATATACATATTTTTTCCAATTCTATTGTCTCTCGCCCACCCTTTTTGACACACACACACACACACACACACACACACACACACTACAAAAACCAGCAGCAAAATGGTAATTTGTGACTGGAACAGAGACCAAAACAACCGAGCTGAAACATAAAGAGCAGAAGGATAAAAGAGACGGAGAGTGACAGAATAACACAGAGGGAGGGAGGGAGACTCACACCAAAAGGAGAGGGAGAGCAGAACAAAGGTAGTGAAAAAAAGTCTATGAGAAATCATTAATCTGTGTGTTTGTGTGTTCACCTGTGCCTGTGTATGTATTGTGTGTATGCTTACATCTGTGTGTAGACTGTATGTCTAGTTCCCAAGGTCACTGCTTAGAGCCGGGAGGGAGGAAAAAAATTAACACAACCAGTGGACAATGACGTTAGCCCTGCAAGGAACACTACTCTTAAAGGGACAGCCCAGGACAGAGAAACTCAATTTACAGACCCTCTACATTTTGCAAGGCTTTTCATTATCTCATAATTTATTCTATATCACGCAGAGATCAAGGATCCGATCGTTGAAGTAGAAGTGGCCGAAACAGAGGGAAACACACAGAACAACATTATTAATATTTCATAGTAAGAAACAAAAACAAAATAGCCAGGAGCAGTCTGATAGAGAGCGTAAACTGCTCTACCCCCTGTGGTACAACACACACACTCTCACAGTGCAGTAGCTGGTGTTGCCAACACTCACATTGAAAAAGAGCAGGCAGTATCTCAATACAAAGCCACTCAGGAGGTTTCAGGCAACAAAAGGCTTTTCATTACTGAACTATAGACATGGGACAACGCTAAATGAAGAGGTCTAGCTGTGTCACTGTATTCAAGGGAGACAACCCAGACAGACACCAACAGCAGAACACACACATTTCTCGTTTTTCCAGTTTTCTCAAAACACAGTGTAGTATGCTCAGGACATGGTGTGAGCCTCAAACTACAGCTGCTTCTTCACTCCTACTTTTAAAAAGAAAAGAAGAAAAACACCTTTTTGTATTGCTTTTGACTCTCCAGCCTCACTTGCTGAGAGCATGCCATCTGCCTGACAGTTTCACAGTCTGTAACTTTTCTTCTTGCTTCTGCTACTCTTACTAACTTTCCTGCCACTTTCTTTTTCCACACCATATTCACTTGGTGTCTCTGCTGTCTTGCTTACTTTTTCCTTGTTGCTCCTGTGAAAAAGTTTCTTCGTTAGATAAAGTGACACTGAAGTGAAAGCAGTCTCCACCTGTTCACTGCATACAGCTCTGCTGTCACTGTTAATACTGTCATTTAGTCTGAGAAATAAGGCATCAGTATAACTGCCATAGCTGTTTAACATCAGACAGATGGAGGCAGATGCCTCGACCAGATGGTTAAAAACACAATGAAACTTCTTTACCCACACAAAACAGTCAGCCACTCTTACCCTACAATGGATTTCTCTCTTCTTCCACTGTTCCTTTTTCCACTCCCTTCAACTTGTACGTTAATCCCTCCTCTCTGTCATCCACCCTCTACATTCATTTCACAAGTATTTCATCCTCTCATTTTCCTCTTTAAACTATCTTTGTCTTTCTTGCCTGTATCTTATCTTTAAAAAAAAAAAAAAAGACAAATAATTATCTTAATCTACATAGATACAGAGAGAAAACAGACAATTTTAACAGTTCAGACTGTGACATCTAGAGGTGATGCTACAATTGCAAGCAACTCAATACCCCCCCTTTCCTCTACAGTGGCTGCATAAGAATGCTCCTATTGGCATTAGAAGGTGGTTTGTCTATTCTGGACTTTTGGGTTAAGGAGGCATTTACATTCAATAACTTGCCTGGTTGTACAAGATAACGCCCTGAATATAAACTGCAGTGTGCAGGAATTCCATTCATAGATAGACATAAGAGTGGAAGCAGTTGGCATATGCTCCTCAGTACTTTTCAATGTCAAAAACCAATCATGCCTTATAAGACTACAGCTCCATAACTGACAAATTAATAGAAACAGCAGTCTTTGTTCTTTTCTGATATGCAACAGATTTTCTTATGAACATACCATTAAGACAGAATTGTGTGTATCTGCCCCACCTACTCTAATACATGTTTCCCTCTGTGTGATAATGTCTCACTCACCTGAGAGTAAAAGTTAGACATGGTGGTTGTTTCTATGTCTTTCTTTCCCAGAATTTCCATTTTGACTGGAGCTGATGGGAACTTGGTTGAAAAGTATTCCAAGATGTCAGGCAGGTAGCTAGCCTCTCCATGGATAATTCCCATAACATAATGAGCTGCCTAAAAGAGAGATTTAAATATTGCAATTTTAATCATAAAAGGTGAAATATTTAAGTCTATACAATATAAAGTGTTGAACTGCACCCTTGCATATGTTTAAGTATGTTTAGAAGTGAGGGACATGATTAATTCAGGAGAAGCGGTATCAATCTGATCAATATCTAAGTTGTACCTTGGACGAATCCTCGCTGAACGCCAGGGTGACAAACTCCTGGGCGAATCTCTGCCTCTGTCCCATTGAGAGAGAGGAGAGCTGGGATGTGTAGGCATGAGCCACCAAGGCTCCTCCATTCGGCTGGTTCTCTATATGAATGTATGAGGCAAACTCGAGGTCTGCCATCCCAGGATAGGTGCACTGCCGTGGATGTTTGGTCAGGGACTGGTATGGCGTCTTGATGGAGGATGATAAAGAGTTGGGGGAGTGACAAACAGAGGAGCTAAACAGGGATTTGGAGGCAAGCGATGCGGAGGAGGGCAGGAGATGTGTGGTTTTGTTGTTAGGTGGAGGGTAAACGGGTAGTGGAGGCTTAAACGGAGAGAGGGAGGAGATGAGTGCTGGAGTAGAAGAGGAGGGAGACGTGGGAGATGAAGAGGATGGAGGGAGGAGTAGTAATCCAGCACAAATGGTTTGGCAAGAGCGGTGGTACATCTTCACTCGTTTGTGCTTCTCTCCTTCTTTGTGTTTCTTCTTCTTTTTCTTCTTCACTTTTTTGATCTGCAGCTCCTCTGAGTTTATCTTGATTTTCTCTTTTTCATCTGGATAGACACACAAAAGGGAAATGATCTTATTATCTATGAGAGGACGAAAGTAAAAATATAGATACAAAAAATGTACAGTTTGCGTAAAGGAAGTACATAATTTATTTAAGCTCTGTAAGATCATTGGAAGTCTTGTCTGTCTGAAGTGTGACAAAACCAATGAAAATAAACTATAAATTACTTGCATTTTTATATGTATTCAGATTTTGTGTTATTAAAATGTTTTGATGGGATTTTTGTTTTTATTGATCACAATAACCCCAGATACATTTATTTAAAAAACAAAATTAAAAATTAAAGAGACAAAAATTATGAACCCCAACTCTTTTCAAGCAAGTGTAGACAGATGAGTCATCGCTTCTCCCAGATGGTCTGTATCTCCTGGGGTACAAACATAAAATAAATTGAGGAGGTCTGAAATGGAATCCCTTGAGAAAAGCAGATATGTCTAAGCCAGGAAACAAGCTTTCGAGTGGCGTATCTGAACAGAGATAATACTGTACACCAGAGCTGGTTGAATGCCTGAGGCAAGACAAAGTGGAACATGCAAATTTATGCACAATTCTACTGTATGCGTTTGCCTGTGAGTGTGTATCAGAGCTGTTGATTGTAAACATGTTGCTGGTATTCTTGCCCATCAGTTGAACACGTATGCATGTACTGTATGGGAAGATGTGCGCGTCACTTTGATCGAGGTGATGCTGCCTCAGCATAATTCAGACATCAACTATCACGTTGCACGTGCATACACACTCACAAACACCTTCCATGTTGTTTGTATCCCACACACGTTTAAAGCCAGATAAGGCAGAGATGAGGGACAGTGAAAAAAGAGCAGAGGGACAGAGCAATAAAGAGAGCAACATAGAGATAAGGTATTTGCAGTACAAAACCCGAGAGACTAATCCAAAAGCTCTTTACCCCACAAATCACCCTTCCCCCAATTCTCTCTACACACACTCGTTGATCCCCACACCTAAACCTTCAGAGCAGCATGATATGAAAATAATATGGACATGTTAACTAATAGGGTGCATGTTTTGATGGTGACATGTTGCAATAAATAAAAGTATCCAATTTCATGATTTTATATGCATTAATAGATACTGGAGGGGGGAAAAAAAACAAACACCTCTTTGTCAATAAAAATCATTTGTAATATTAGTTTCAACTCCAAAAAACAATTTTCTTCATGTACTATTCATCAATAATTCATCAGAAATATATTTGTAAACATATTATTGCAAGGAAATAAAGGATTAAAATTAGTTTAACACTTTGGGGCATTTACTGGACCCATCCTTATCTACAACTGACATACCTTAACACTACTAGATAACCTGGAGCAAACCCAACATGTTTGATCCACTCTTGACTGAAGTGTCATCAAAACAAGTGACATATAAACTGCACTGATGTATTACGAGATACTTACTAAAGACAGACCAACTGGATCACATCGATAGACACAGTATCAGCAATGGCAGAATTTGGCCAATGGCTAACATTAGGCTGCTGAAATTGAATCGCTGCCAGTAACAAAAAAATATTGAAAGTAGAATGAGCAAAATGAATGTTAGTTAGTCTGACGTGATTATTAATTGGTTTGATGTTCAGTCCAGATTAATTTGCATGATTAAGTTTTTAATATACATTCTTATGAGTTTGATTTAAATGTTCAGCACAATTCTAATCTTATAATAAGTCAAAAATGATACATTTTCAGCAGTTTTTGGAAGGCGATGATAGCAGTGGAAATTACTTAACTTTTTCCTGGTCGAAGTGTTATTTTATGAGCCTTTATAAATTCACTTTTGTTTGACCTCTACTATTAACAGAACAGAGGAAGACGTCTTCAAATTCTGACCACCTGCACAAAGCAACCAAAGGCATTTGCCAACCTTTACAACAGGCAAATTGTAGCACAAAAGTACATAAGATTTGTCTTAAGAAGGCAAAATGTTTTGTTAAAAATTGTGACCACATTATTGTTTTCTTGTGGACAGACATTGTAATATGGCAGTTTGTGACATACCTTAAACACACTTTGACATATCACATAAAATCAGTCAATCAATTGGACAAAATACACTACATACGTTATGTTAAGAGTTGTACATAGCAAATAACGTAAAAGTAAGCTCATAAAAACACAAGGTCCAAATGTCAACACACTGGCATCTCTTTTGTTGTATTAGAGTGGACCACTTGCCTAGGCGGTCACAATCAGTTTAAGGTCAGATTAAACACACACACACACAAATACCCTCAGTGGTAGTAAAGCAGCCTTAACTGTCAGAATAGCTGTTAGCTGCTTATTGATTTCAGATACCCGTTTCCTCTGGCCACCTCCCTATCTGTTGCCCTTTAAATTGTAAACTTACCGCTCTCTCTCTCTCTCTCTCTCTGATTACACTTCTAACTTCCCTCTTTGTTATTGTCCCTCCCAACGTTTGTAAACTTAACACAATCTGATTAAATGTCTCACTCACGATTACTGAATCGGTATTCTCAGGTGGGGAAGGCCGCCTCCTCATTACTCTCTGGACTCTGATTCAATATCCCATCATGTCACCCAGTGTGCCTCCATTATTGTAACACACATTATTAAATACCAGGCTCTCTGCACACATTCTTTCTCACTTTATCTTCCACATTAATTCAAACACCTCACTCCTACTGAGACAATAAACCAACATTACTAAAGAACATACCCACCTCAGAGAAACTAGACAGATTTAAAGAGTTCCTCCAAATAATCCACACATAATCTGCTGGATCCGCTGGATGCAGCATGAGGCTAAAGCCATGCTAGGTTATAGAAATGGAAACAGTGTAGTGCTGCATAACAAAGCAAGGTGAAAACACCTAATTTTATTGTAACTTTACAAGGATTTTTAGTAAGATATAGATATATACTATTTCAGAAAAAAATACAGAAAACTGTATGTGTGTGTTTGTGTATGTGTAATGTCTTAAAACTAAAGCACCTGATATAAACAAAAGAGGAGCTGCAGCTGTGTAACAGGTTCAAATTACACCAAAAGAGACAGAGATGATAACACAGGACAACAAAAAAAAATTATTTACTGTCGAAAGGTTGACTCTGAAACTGCAGTCATAGTTTGCCCAGCAAAATACAGACATGGCAACACAGTAAACAACAGTTAAACCTGACTGATCTGGTTTATCACAAGTCTGTTTGTACAGGTGTATTTGTTGGCTGTTGTACAGTGTAGTCTCTAATTTAAATACTGTAGCATTTCCAATTTATCTTATAAGTACTGTTAAGAAAAGCTTTGCAGAACATACTGCCTCAGAACATATTTTTGTCAAAACCCTTAAAAATACAAAATTACCCTTTTAAACCTTCAATAGCTGATTGGTCACAGCAATCTTACTGTATCTCAGGCTCAGCACACGAGAAAGAGATCAGTGAGAAAAAACAAGCATTGGTAACAATCCAACAAAAAGATGTGACAGAGTCAAAGGCAATAGAGATATGAGTAGGCCACACTGCCTCATCTTGTCTCTCAGCATCTCCTATTACAATACTCATTAACAGATGCACAATTATCGCATGTAGATACATACCCACAAAGTCAAAGGGCTACACTCTCGTCACATTTTCTCCATGTGCACTGTTGGTCTAATGTCAGAGATCACAGTCTCAGAAAACATTTTACAATTTCTCTCACTAGGCAGACACTGTGCTATATTAAGTATTTCATGGATGGTGCTGCACATTAGTAATTTTTAAAACCCACTGGAATGTGGAGCAGTTGTGTATGCTGCTTTTATATTACTAACATAACAATGGCATGCTGTACAGCCCGATGTGGAAATGGGCCAGTACCAAATGTGTCTGGTTACCTTAGCAGCAGGCCTCCACTGAGCTAAAATATGTCCACTGGTGACAACGGAAATGGACAGAAAAGACAAAAGCGGGAAAGGCATGCAGCTCAGTTACCACACAAGAGCGTAGACATGTGAATGTGTCTAAACCCACAGACTACCCAAATAACAATTGTCACATGTAAAATCCATTGCAAATGATTCTGCTCATTGTAGTCCAACAAAAACGCAATCACTATCAACTATATTTGGGTCAATGTCAATGTCCAAATTAAAACACAGTTTATGTGGGCATAGAGACCAGGGCCAGCTACCGGCCCATGCAACATTGAAGTAGCATAAAAGTTTTAACAGAATTTTAGCCTATAAAAACCACATTTTATAGGCTAAAACTTGCTATTAAAACATTCCAAGAGGTCAATAAACTCAATTTAGTAGGGAAATTTTTTATTATGCAACAAATGCAGAATGAATGCAATTATCTTAAATGAATGCAAGTGCAATGCATAGGTGAGGATGGACTGATTAAAAAAAAAAAAAAAAAAAAAAAAAAAATAAAAACCAGTAATTTATTATT
>JAPTGW010000005.1:24282185-24292571 GCA_029814545.1 Apogonichthyoides opercularis
TGCAAATATCCACACACAACACACACACACACACACACACACACACACACAAACACAGTCTAATCAATCTTCAGGCACAACTATAATTCATTCTAAACAAAAGTGTTTAATCCATCCAAGGTGCAACATTTGCATCATAATGCAGGAATTAAGGTTAACTAATTATGCGTCACAAGTGTTAGACTATTACTCATCCCCATCACACTTAAACCACTTTCACACAACTCACAGCACAAAACCATCTCACATTAAATCTCTGAGCTACATCCAGACTTTTTTTTTTTTTTTTTTTACTAAAGTCTTGTCACACTATGAGATAGGACAGATTTTCTTCTGATAAAATCAATCAACTTTGATGTTATTGCAAGCCCGGGGATGACTGGATGATTGAATCAGCAGGGCTCAGGATCGAGAAAGACGCGATATAGCTTAGAGGGAAGTGGATTTGTTGTATGAATCAGGGATCAATTCTCACCTAACAAACATTTTGGTCATGAAGAAATAAAGACACACATATATGTTTTTCTGCAGAGATAAGATGCTTTATTCCTTTACACAATTTTAATGTAAACAATAAACAAACTCCTGCTTAAATTTCCCTCATTTTACATTTTCCTCTTTTTCGTCTTTTCTTTAAACATTCTCACTTCACTGTTTCTGAAAAGAAAAGGTCTTAAATGGAGTAATGCTGTAGTATTTTAATAGCTGGAGGCATGGCTGGTTCCTGCTTGCCTGCTGAGAGCTGCTGTCACTTACTTAGGAGTTTTATTCCCTAATGAGATATACTGTATAATGCACCAACCACTAAAAGTGATGGTACTAAAAATGGCAAACTATTAAATCTAATGATGGCACTTTTAGGCAACAGAAGACAACTGCAACCTGTTGGCTGGTCTTACAGTGTTTTAGGCTACACATCTTAAGTATGGCCTTGTGTGAGAGGGTCACAGATGTAATCAGAGCCCCCCTGACCCAGCTGTTGAGCTTCATTTAAAGTGTAAGAACAGGAATACACTGGGGGGAGACTGAGAGACAAATGACTTTCCTCACAAGAAATGTGATAACCGAAGTTCTCAAACTTTGTAAAGTATCAAAAGTGTTCATCCAAAGCAGAAAATAAACCTGAAATATTAGTTTCTTATTTGGAGAAACTTCTAGTCCTGTCTTGCCGGTAGTTTGTCTGTCTCATAGCACAAAGCCCATGACTGGAGAGCTGAAAGCAATCCTGGCACATTTCTGAAGAGCAGGTAAAGACGCTCTGCTTCCCACTATTCCTAAACATATTAAAAATTAAGTTGTTTTTATCCTCTGCAGATTTACAGAAGGTCATCATGCTTTTATCTCATCTCATTTAAACAACTGCAAACGTTGCCCTCATGTCTCTGACTTGTTTGAGATTCAGCAGCGGCTTTTCTGTACCGCAAGACTCAGACACCATTATTCAAGGAGAAAATTTTTTTTAAAAAATCAGACAGCCTTCTCTGGTGGGATGATTGTCACTAGCATTTTCAAATGATAATACCAGCACTTGAAATAGTGACAAGCATTTTGATTTCAAGTGTGAAAGATGAAGCGATACTGGAAGTCTGTCACATATTACAATCTTTTCTCTTTTCTAATTCCACCATTTACAGAGCATTAATAAGAAATTACCATTTGAATAATAAAGAATCGGGACATTTATCACTCTATAGTGGTTTATTAATTTCTGCCATATTTTCAAATATAAGTTTTAATTATTTATTTATATATATTACATTGTCCTTGCTTTGGATTTTCATGTCTTTCATACACAGTGGATAATTTATGGCCCCAAGGAAGTATTGCGCTTTTGAAAGCCAAAAATATACAGTAGGTGCATTTGTAAGTAAACAATACAAAATTATAATAACCATAATACAAACACTTTTCTCTCTTAATATGAAGTTAAGATGTTTAGTGAAAGGATAGTGATGTTAGCCAAGTGCAGGTTCTCTAACCACAGCATTTACAGTGAAGTGATCGTGTAAACAGTGCGAGGGGTGTTTCAAGAAACAGAGCTACGTTCCTAACCCGATGGCTTCAGCAGAACATCACTTATATGATCTCCATCAGAACATCACCATCACTTGAGTTGGTTTCTTGCAAGTGGGTAAAATCTCCATGAGAGCAAATGTATACGATTCATTCTCGTCAAATGGCTCAGGACATCATGAGCAGCATTTATCCATAATTGCTCTCTGCTCACTTTTGTCTGGGTAATTCTGTGTCTTGAAATATCCCTGAGCTGCAACATTTCTATAACAGCTTTTACAGCCACTTGATGGCCATTTCCATAATGGCTCCATCATCTCATTTGTATATGTACTTTTATTAAAAAGCACCATTGATGGCACAACAGAAACCAATTACCAGCAATGTCTCCGAGCTTGAAGCACGAAAAAAGGAGCAATGTAAGTGAACCTTTAGTCATTTATCAACGCAGCATGGCTATTTTTAACACCACACACAAAAACACACACACACACACACACACACACACACACTGTGTTTGCAAATAAATGGAACAGAGAGGAAAATAATGTTCATGTTTTGCCATTTTTTAGCAAGTACACACTAGACTGTCTGCTCTTTACAAAAACTCAACTCTCCTTCAGTGTAAATGTCAACAAGGAAATAAGGACCAAAACAAACCAGAAACAAAATAAATCTCAGGTGAACTGTTATATGCTCGGTAGTCATTAATTTGGAATCCAGACCAAACCAATCACACATCATTGCATGCACACAAAGCTGCCTCCTGAACAGCAGCATTAATAACCTCTGTAGCACTCTGCATATTTCAGACTAAAATAGTCCATAGACCGGTGTGATATGTAGACATTATTTACAGTTTTTCTTCAGTAAGGCATGCCATTATGTAAAACTTTCAGTGAGCAAGGGCTGTGATTCCTTCATTGGCGGGTTACAGTCTTCATGTTACAGCTGAAGGTGTTGCCATGACGACAGTACTGCATACTGAGGCGGGAGGGGGAAAAAAAATATCTGTCTGTCAATGAACATCTTGTGAGAATAGTTTACCAAGTTGTGATGTGAATTCCTCTGGTTACCTCTACACTGCAGCGCAAACAAAGCAAAATCCTTCAAAGTGGGGGAGGAATCCACTCATTATACATTCACTGCACAAATAGGCTACTAGACATGCTTTTTATAATGCAGTTTGTCAGTCTAATTGCAGAAAATAAAAAAATGTCCTTTATTTCCTGATGTGAAATGAGTAAATACAGTAAGAGCAAACTCCCGTAGAGCTGGAGATGCATTAATGTCAAGGTTTTCACCCTTGAAGCGATCACTTGTCTGACTTATATTCCTCTGAGTAAGTACAACTTTCCTTTCTGACACAACCTGGGTTATTCTGTGAAACAGCGCTCTATTATGACACCTAACCACAATAAATCATGAAAAATGTAAGCAACTACTGTTAAGAGACAGCTACTGTAGGTACACTTCATGAGCACAATTCATATATTGCATACACATAAAAAGTACATTCATCTAACTATTAATGTTTTAACACACTAGCTTTGGTTCAGAAGAGACATCTTTAGTTTGTTAAATGTTGTCAGATATAACTCAGACAAATTAATAAAGCCTGTTAGTTCCGTGCTGAATGAACACAGTGACATGGCACCTCATATGACCATGTACAAAATATATGTATAGTCATATGACTGATAACATGAATAAAGTCGACATCAAATGACTCAAGGAGTAACTTTCACGCTGTCAAATCTCACCTCATATATTTTGTTGCCACCCAGTGGTCAGTCTGGGTATAAAATCATTGTTTGATTATTCTTAAGTTTTTCCAGGCTCAAAGGCCTCTATAATCATTCAACACTCCATTCACATCTCAAAGCTTTTGGAAAACAGGTTCAACTGAAAGAGAAAGGAGGAGATTAATGGATTTTGCTCAATACAAGCCAGAAGAGAGCCAAACTGCAGCCGCACTATTTCACCAAAAATGTCAAATAGCTGATGTTACTCCTTGGTCCATTAAATGTGTTTTCTCCTTCGTTTCTTTTGTGTCATTTATAAATATAAAGGTTAAAGATTTTTCCATTTGTGTCAAAACAAACAAAAAACGAGACAAATTTATTTCCTTTTCAAATCAATTTTAAAAATGCAAACTTATACAGAAAAAAATTAAAGGATTGAGCCAATGTTGAGTTATATTGACATCAATTACCATGACTAGGAGAATTCACCTGAATTGATGGGAAGAATTAGCAATTTATATGGCGCATAGTGTTCAGTAGCTACCTTGAGTTCTGTTTTAACATTAGACTTATTGACATCTGGCTTTAAAATACCAGAGTAAGGCAATCACTTATGGCTATGGGTATAGCACAGGTGTGATGTCAAGAGTTTGTGCATGCTTGTTTTTGGCTATGCATGTGTTTACATATGTGGCTAAAGGTCTCGTCCTGATGAACTCTCTCCTGTTCGGTTATATCCAGCATACAAATTAAGAATGTCTCCACTGTTTCCCCTGGAGTCCTCAGTAAACAAAGATACGAATGCTGGTTTTTATTTTTCATCAACTAGGTTATCACCCAAACCAAATGTCAATGTCTACAAATGGAAACTGACATCAGTTTTAGTTTCACTCCTTACGCGATGAAAGAGGAGGCAGTGCAGGAAAAGATGCAAAACAGATGTAATGTCTCTCATGATGCCCCACTGCATTTGGCCTGTGTAATGTTCATCCATGCTAAGTGTTCCTGGAGCAGGCTGTATTTCATTGCCTTTGCTCAAAAACATTTGGGCAGTTTTTAGAGTCAATTTAATGGCCTTCCAGATACAGGAACAGTCCTAGTGACAGCAGGCCAACCTGCTGCCTGGATAATGTCTCCTGCAAATGTCTCCTAGACAGTTTTGGGTCAAACATAGATGCCCTCGGGGTTGAGGCTGGAGGAAACGGTGCTTTGAAGGGTGCGAAGGTCACTGGGTAAGAGACGAGAGGAGCCAAGTCGTTTCAGAGAGCCAGACTCCACCTCTGCAGCAAGAAAATAAAATAGAACAGCCAGCCACAAAGGAAAGAGGCTCTCATTAGTATATTGCCAATTAAGTTTTGAATGGAAACAGCCCTACAGCGCTATAACTGGTCATTGCATCTGAGTGATATGAGTTTCTTATTCATTTGTTGAAGGTGTTGATACTTCAGTTGATGCAGGAGAAAAGTGAAAAACAGGAGCATGTGGCAGTAATACACACAAGGATTTCTACTTTTGTGAATTAAAGCAGGGATTTTCCCTTTCACTACCTGTGGCAGTCTTCGGCTGCTAGTGACTCAGTCCGTGTAATGGGGTTACAGACTTAAGCCGTTAACACAACACAACTGCCTCACAAGCTCAAGTTTACTGTTGACTAGACAACCTAGACAACCACAAGGTGGCACTGTGTACACATATGAGACAACACTATAAGGAGTAGCTATGAAAATGAGGTTAGCTATGAAGCTGAGCCTCTTAACAGGGTGATGGTGATGTGGGATGTCAGAGTATTTCTGTTAGTGTGTAGGTGCATATGGCTGTACATATGTGCTTGTGTGTTTGTACGTGCCGTTGCTGTTTTCTCCTGTAGGCTGAGCAGGCAGCACCGTGACCTTGGTACCAGTCTGCTGAATGAACTGTTGCAGGTTGACCTGTCGTAGCTCTTTTGTCAGCTGCTCCAGCTCCTGCTCTTTTTCCTGCGACAGAAAAAAAAACAAAAACAAGACCCACTGACAACAAAATAAGGTCTGTGTATGAACCAGAGAGATGAAGGGAGGAGTCCAAGTCAAACCAAACATTCAGTTTTATTTAAGATGAAGATTAGATTCCAAAAACTAAGAACAGAGTAAAAGCAAGATTTAACAGGTAAAACAACAAACAGAATCTCTACAGAAGTCATAACACAGTTGAAACAGCTAAAGAGAAGAGTTAGCTCCCAGATGGTTACGCAACTGCAGGCGAGGGATTGTGTACTTATTCAGGCCCTTCTCTAATCAGGCAAAGAATGCTGTAATACCCCCTCCCTTCCCCTTCTCATTACCTCATGCTTCCCACACCCAGCTGGACCTCGTCGGAACATAGAGCACTCCAAACCATTCTATATGCATGTATATACCAAGGATCCACTTCACATCCCTGCAAGCCAGAGATTAAACCTCACTTCACTGCCCACAACTTAATGAGCTTAGATTTCTACGGTCATACCTGTGTGAAGAGGACTGAACTTTCACACCCTACAGAGCCAAACTTAACCCAACTTTTTCAAAGCCTCTAATGTATTGGGACCTGGCCTTTTTAAACAAAATGCCAAGGGATACTTACTCATTTAAAATCCTAACAGATCTAAAGGTATGGTGTTCAAAATATTTTCCACAGATTCTGAGCTGACCTGTAATCTCTTACTGGACTGGCCAAGTGAGCGTTCCAACGCCCTGCAACTGCTCTCCAGCCGTGCTGTGTGTTGGCTCTGCATCTCCAGCTCTGCCCTTACCTTCTCCAGCTGGGTTTGCACCTGGAACCACAGTAAATGTTAACAGTGAGTGTAAAAGTTGAATAGAATCTTTTTTCATCCTTTGAAAATAACGTTTGCACATCAAGGTCTGAGTTTCTTGCTGTATTCATCTTTGGCTGTTGACCGTGTAAACCTGTGCAATTGGAAACTAGATATTTTCAGATCACTATAAACATGTCTATTGGATAAACTTGAGATAACTGTGTTTCTTCCTGTGTTCAAAGCTAATAAAGAGCGACTTCTAAAGAGCTGATATTTACACATTATCAAAGAGAATTTTCTTTGAAGTGAAGTCACTTTGGTAAATTCAGCATCTTCCACTGTTCAGATCTAGATGAACACTTTAATCAACATGATGTTATGAGTGTGTGTTAATGAATATGTACTCGTACCTCTTCCTCATTGAGCTTGTGGTTAAGCTCAGTCTCCTGCTGCAGACGCTCCTGCTCCAACCCAGACTCCATGCTCTGAGCAACAATAGATTATAAATTACATATTGTGGAAATAAATGCACAAGTGAAATGCCAGAAGACTACATTCTGTTTATTAATCCAATAAAACAGCATCCAGTGTGTAGCAGCTCCCTGACACCAAACCCACCTGTATGTGTGTTAAATACTCTGAAAGCTTGGCCTCACACTCCCGCACCCGGCCCTGAAGTTCAGCGAGCTGTTGCCGCAGCTGCCGTTCACTCTCCTGCTCGATCTGCAACTCATTCTGCCAGAATTCTTCCTCCTCCATCTCCACATCGTTCCTTCTCACCTGCTGCTCTAAAAGCAGCAGCTCCTCCTCAAGGTTTCCTCTCTGGTGGGTTGAAAACGATTGAACTTAAAAACATTCCTCAAAGACAGTGTCAAATACTAACTCTGGAAAGGTTGTAGCAACTTGAAAAATGATGGAGGGATTAAATACAGAATATGCAGACAAAAACGAATAGATGAGCTTGTATTTTTAACAGAGCAAACTCAAATTTATCGTGCAGCTCTTTTTCCACCATTGTTTCTGGTCCACACTAGACTCAGGCTGAACCTGAAGCAGCAGAACTTGTTTTTCTGTAAGTAACAGCAGTGGCAGCTGTGGTTTTACTCACTTCATTGGCTTCACTGGCGGCCTCCTCCCAGTCTCGCAGCTCGACCTCACAGCCCAGCAGACGACTCTCCAGGGCCTGCAGTTTGTCTCTCTGCAGCTGCACCAGCCGGCTCAGCTCCCTGGATGGACTCCCAGGTACAGATGTTGTTCCACTACCTCCAACTCTGCTCAGGTTCAGGTTCACACCACGCTGCTGCGGCTGTTTGGCTACATGAACAGATACGTAGATAGACATGTAACGGTTGATTAAAGGGTGGAGGAGTGCG
Organism: Apogonichthyoides opercularis; assembly: GCA_029814545.1. Lineage (NCBI taxonomy): Eukaryota > Metazoa > Chordata > Actinopteri > Kurtiformes > Apogonidae > Apogonichthyoides > Apogonichthyoides opercularis. Next base: position 24,290,087 of record JAPTGW010000005.1, read on the forward strand.
TTATTTAGAAGAAGAACACTGATTAATATATTTGTAAAACTAATGCTGCTGTTCTTAACATAAGCATATAGTACCTTCAGCATCTCTACTTTTTCCAAATATCTCCCGTAGACCTTTGGCCCCTCCAGTGAAGGTCAGAGACTTGCGTTTTGGTTCCCTCCGTTTGAGCGAACGGTCCGCTGCTGAGGGGCGGAGCTTGGCCAGAGGTGGAAGGCTCTGCCGGTAGAACCCGCGCTCTGGGACTCGACCCTGCCCGTCAGAGGTGGGTCGCTCACTAATAGATGGGCCAGTTCTTTGGAGGATGAGCTGGACATCACTAGCATATTGACCCCACTTGTTGAGGGACACCACAGGATTCTCATGTGGAGCCAGGTGACGCTCCGTATCTCGCCATTTCTCTATCAGAGTGTATCGACCAGTGCGTCCTGGAAGAACATTTAACAACAGATTTAAGTAGTGGTCTGCTAATACTGTCTTACTGATCTTTCAAAGCAAAAGCATGTGATGCTTCTAGATAAATTATAAGTAATCACCTTATAATCGGTCTTACCAGTTCATCTTCAAGTTGCATAGTATATCTTATTAAACCAATTTGTCATGTTTAAGTTTCGAAGCAATGTAAAATATACCATAATTTTAAAAATTCTTCTTTTTAACCATAATGACCAGCACTAATAGTCTATCTATTAGTTAAAGATTTGGTTATACATCTGTTCATTTTAATGATTTGTTAAATGACTTGATTCTAGAAAAACTACATGAGAGAGGATGACTGAAACAATGTGTACAAACTCTGATAAAAAGAGCATGTTTTCATAGTGAACACCTAGATTAAGCTCTAAACAGACAAAACTTCGTTCACATGTCTCCCACGCTTCATTCACAGAACATATTCAGTGTGCTTAGTGAAACAGTTTTACAGTGGGAAACTTCAGCTCAACAAACAGTGATTGTGTTGGAAAACAGACCAGGTTCAATGGTTCAGGGCTCTATACATGTGAGCTGAATTCTTGTCTGTGCACATACAGATAAGAGAAAAAAAACAACCAAACCCACCCCCGTCTTACACAGTGAGGGTCCTTGTAAAAAGGGACACATTCATCACTACAGCAATTTACATCAAAGTGCCCTGGTCTGGACAAAAAGCAGAGACTACACAAGGGACAGTGAAGCCCATAACTCCTGCTGAACTCTCACGGTGAAAGAAACAAGGGTTTTAATCTGCATGCATGAAAAGTCACAAATCAGTCCATTTTATAATCAGTCAACATCTGTGACAAAGGCCTCCTTTCAGATTGTGAATTAACAAAAAAACTTGAAATGTTATATTCTCTACATCTACAAAATGTGTAACATGTGCAGTGACTAATGGATTACCTCAGCTTAATTCTCTGCAATAACAAAACATGTCAATAAAGCAAAGTCTGCAGCATGACTCATCTCTTTTTATGCAGCCCATTTCTAGTGAAAATTTTTGTGTCCTCAAGTCACTTTTCATTTTGCTGCAATTTATCATGTCTAGTACGTCTGACAAGCTGCCTTGCCAATACTGGACACAACCCATAGAGCAGAATATCCCTTCGGGGATTTATATGGGACAAAATATCATTTACACAATTTGGATTGAAGTTTTTCAGCACAGATGGAAGGGATTTCATTTCACTGCGTTAATCTTGTCTTCTGTGGCAGTGGTCTGTGAAATGTTACTCATTTGTTGTATTTGTATTTATGCTAGGTGGTGCAATCTTCCACATACAGCTCACAGTTTTCTCTGCTGCACATTTGCTGCTTCCTCTGTTATTGGATCTTTTATGGGAACCTGCTACCTGTAAAAGCAGATGAGAGCCTTCCCATCATAATAAATATGTTTTGATCTTACCAATGGCTTGTGCCAGAGCAATGACAACTTCCTGGCATGTGGTGAACTCTGTGACCCCGCAAACTATGCGCTGCACTCCGTCCACCCACACTTTTAGCTCCATGGCCTTCATCCAGAGGCCCTCATTCTTCTACACCACGAATGGGTGCTAATAAGGTTTTACTGTCCATCCTTGAAGAAAAAGAAAACAATGGTCACTGAAATCCACATTATGACTTTTACACTTGTAAAAAACACTGAACTTTAAAGCCAAAAAAGTTTTACCACAGAAGGATAACGACCTGACTGTGTTGTTTCCCTCAGCACAGAAAAGTCGAGTCATATATTTCAGCATTTAATTTACTTTTTGCCTATATGAGTTCTGCAAACAATGCAAATCATGTTTAAAGCAAAATAAAAAAAAAACCGAAAACACTACCAAAGTTTTTTATTGCGTCTGAAAGTAAATATGAGTTGAGAGATGGATGTAAATTTATGTTACAGAAAGCTAAAAAAGAAGTTAGAAGACAATGTATTTCTTTTAAAGGGGTTCAACTGTGGAATAGTGCTAATTTAACACTTAAGCAACCTCCTTTGCTACATTCAAAAAGAGATCGGAAGAGCACA
>JAPTGW010000005.1:24356633-24369745 GCA_029814545.1 Apogonichthyoides opercularis
AGGGAGAGAGGGAGGGAGGGAGAGAGAGAGAGAACGAGCGGGGAAGTGGAAGGATGGCACAGTCTGTTCCTGCTATGCATCAAATGAGCAGGGGAGGAATCCCCGCTATTACCACATATGCAGTACATGCACGCAGTCTGAAAACAGAAAAGAAACAATATGCAAAGGTGTAGGAGGTAAATGGTCAGTAAATCTTTGAGTAATTTTAGTTTTTAGTACTAACAGCATCATCTGATGATGTTTAGTTTAGCACATCTGGAATACTATGTATCAGTTAATTTTTAAGTCATGATTTTGTCCAAAAATCAGCTGTTTTCAACTGATGTTTTCCAACAAAAGAAAATACATTTCATTTATTCATATATGACCACATATAAAATAAGAAACAGAGTTTTTATGGAAACTGATAGATCAGATACCTAGAGGACAAACAGGCAGGCACAAAACCTACAGGGAGGAAATCGTTTGCCAGTATCATAAAATGATGGGATTTGCATTCCAAAATACCTTAGTCCTAAAAAAAATGGCAAAAAAAAAAAAAAATCCTCATTCCTAATTTGCATTCACAGCAATCGAGGCACTGCCTGTTTAAGTATTCCACTGCAGTTGTGTTGTGTAACATCTGTGATACAGTATGTCCTTTACCTTACTGAACTCTTGAAGAAGACTCAGTGACTTATGGAAATGGTGACATACCTGAGCCTAAAGGTGGGATTCCCTTTTAGCTGGCTGACGTCTGTTGTCATGCATGGGAGAGTAAAAAGGCTGGTTACATAACAAAAGGGTGCAGGTGAGGGTGCTGCAGTCTCCCTCAACTTCAATGAGGAGTGGGACTGAGAGGAGAGGAGAAAGGGGGGGGGCAGAAAAAGAGAAATGACATCAAGCCTGAGCCCACTGAAGCGAAACATCCAAGCATCAGCACGCAAAACAAATCTCTCCACCTCCAAAACCAAGCCATTTTCTCCAAATACTGACCAACTCAGGCCTCGGGTTTCCACTTAATGCTGATGTTGCTGACATGCGGCATCCAACACATGATGTTTGTCATCACCTCTGGGATCAGCATCATCAACATGTGATAAGACTGTTTTCACCTGCAGTCAGCAATCATAGTGAGAGATGATCTGCCCGGTCACAGAGACAGGGCTATGTTTAGGATGCTGGTTCCATGTCATCATCTGTTGCAGTAATCACTGTCGTTGTTGCTCTGTATTGTCATGTGCTCGCATTATAACGTGCACTGAAAAGGTTCTGTTCAAAAGGAAAGGGACAGGAGACGTGGAGCTGGACAACTACAACTATAAATACTTGTGGTTAAAAGGAGTTACAGCCTGTCATTCATTAACTCATAATCAGTCAAACTTATAAACACATAATTAACTGTTTAAAGTCACATAAAATCCCTTTACTTTAGTTAAAATCCATGTATAAATGGACTGAAAACCACTGAAGGCATGTAGATCTTCAGCTCATTTCTGATCGGAGAAATAGGTAAAAAATAGATAATTATGAAGTGAATATGCACTGATGTATTTATAAATGAATATAAATGAATAGTTTGTTATTTAGTCTCAGTCACAGGTCACTAACAACCACCTTTATCCCTGATTGTAGAAAATTACTAATCACTCAAAACCTTTTTATTGTACTATCATGTTGTCCATCCCTTTCTCCTTGTTAACAGGCGGAAACAAAGCATGTTAAGTGTTATGAATATTACTGGGGCTGTAACTGCACCACAGCATCAAATACACACGATCATAATTACCTAAATTATACACTCATGCAAACATGTAATGTTTTTTTAAAGGGCAGCATGTGATCTCATATCAAAAATAAATACCAATTCAGATGGAGGCAAACATTTTCTTCAATAACACATCACTTTCCAGAGACAGTGTCCTCAGAGACTAGTCAATGTTTTGTCAGATATTTCAGATAGTGAGGGGAATCGTTTCCTGCAATTCCACCCAAAGAATGGATGCATACCAGCCTGAATGACTCAGTGGTGCCATATAAACAAAGGCACGATCATAAAAGATTGTGAAATCAGTTGTTTCTCTTGAGGAAATACGTAAAACACAGGCCTCTGTGACAGGTGTCTCCTGCAGGAAGCAAGGTATTATCGGGAAAATGGGACAAAACTACTCCACACAGTGACCTTGTCAAAGGACAGAGACTGCATTTGGTGATGTTTTTACACTGACGATCAAAAACACTAACTTTAGACAAGACTGGAACTCTTTTGAGCTGCCAGAAAAACAAATGATTTTATTTATTTATTTATTTTTATTTTATCATTTTGCTTGTAGCACCACTGTGTCATTCACTAGGAATGGAAATGTTATTGCATTCAGCTTGAAATTGATTATAAAGGTAACACCATACTGTATACTACACTGGTCTACCATTAAGAAAAAAAAAAAAGAAACTATCTGCTTGGAGATAGAATGTGCTTAACAGTCGTTTTTAGTAAAAACCCATTCTGTCACTAATTTTTTTTTACAATTTCACATTTTGACCCAAAACTGTATCTTGGAAACTGCAGCCAACCAGCATTTTGACTTAATGCTTCTTTATTAGTGACTCAAACTTGGTTCAAAAAGTTTCACTACTTTTTTCAGGAGGTTTTACATCTAGACCTATCAGCAAAAATAATATATTAAAAAAATGTGCCTGATCACATTCTTTTTTTTCCCCACAAGTGTCTGAGTATTGAAATTGAAACACTTAAGCTGGGATGGAATTAAATAAGAGTATTTGTGACATTTCATGTGACTCAATGCCTCCCTCAGCTGGACATGAACGGTCCTACCTCCTCCAAAAGATGCAAGCTCCTGAATGTGCAGTGGTTTTAGAAGTGAGACCATCTGCTGATGCATTTAAAGCCAATCTGCATTTAGTTTTGTGGCCTGCAAATTTAGGTTGATTAATTTCAAAAAAAGCACATCACAACTGGAAAATTTCTCGAAATCTCAATAAGAGGTTAATGTTTTATCATCAGAAGAAAAAAAATACAAGATAAACCAGACAAGCTTCTGCTTACTTAGTCAACTCAGTTTATTTACAGAGTATTTGAAGAGCCATGTATTCAAATGTACTGAAATTACTGACAGAACTCTTCTTTTTTACACATGGGGAGCTGATTAATCTGATTTTGATCTTTGATATTTTGATCTAGATGCTTCAAAATTCCAGTGACTGCTTCTTTTTTTAAGATTACCCTCAAGTCTCTCAGGGAAACAAATAAATTAACCAGGTTTTAAGCCATGCTCCATCTTACAGACTTGAGTAAATGCAGCAGTCAGAAACAGCTGGTTAATATTTCTGGGTGAGGATGAGACACAAACAAATCTAAGCAACATCAAGCCTGCATTAATCCATAAGAGAGAGAGAGAAAGGAGAAAAAACAGTAACCAATAAAGAATGCTGAACAAAAAATTGTTTTACTATGGGATAACATTACAATCCTCCCTCACACGAGCCATACAGAAGCAATATGATCACTGAGGGTCTAAGCTACTGGGCAAAGAACGTTTCATAATTTTATGTATTAAATGAACAAATATCTATCTTTTAAAGGGAAAGTTCCTTATTTTAAGTCATTTTCATTAACCGTTAAAACCTTCAGCCAATAGGAAATCTGTAACAGTTTGATGAGGGTGATACATCTTTTAATCTAGAACATTTTATTTATTTGTAACTTATTTAATACCACAATGACCCATCTTCCTCAAGAATCAATGAAATGCACTTGCATAAATCATCACAGCTCATTTTTAACAGGAATGCCACAGACTGGCAGGAAAAGTGTGAACAAGTTTACAAATAACAAGAAAAAAAAAAAAAAACCTTCAACTTTCCTCTTAAAAGACCTCATAAACAGCATGAAGAAAACGAGTTCCAACTGTTCTGGTATCACTTCAGTTTATGGTATATGCCATTTTAATGAACACTGAAAATAAAATAAACAGGCAACATGGATAGCATGGACAGACAATTTTAAAAAGAAACAAAACAGAAGTCAGTCAGCTTCCTACAACTTCAAAAAGGACTTCATGTTCAACACACCTCTGTAGTCTGCTACAACATGCAAGTGGTTCCTTATCAACACAGTACTTTGTAAATGTGACTTTGAGGGTGTGATGTTAAAAAGCAACTTGGGATATGTTGTGTCATTCTACACATTTAAATATGTTGGGAATGACTATTTTTTAAGTGTGTGGAAGCATCACATACATGCTCACCCTCCCCAAAATGTCCAATTTAGACTTTTTTTTTTTTTTTCTTAAAATTGTGCAAAGATTGTTGTTTGTGACAGAACTTTATATTAGAGCCTAACCTATTTTTGGACATGGCTGTGAAAGAACAAAACCTCACATGGGTTTAATACGTTTTAGATTATTATGAGCAGAATACTGAGTTCAGGTAGCTATTCATATTTTCCAGGACAGATGTTGAGATGTAAATGAGACAAAATTACACAATTAACAACACTAATACATAAAGTACTGGGTGTAAAAGTACTTCATGTCCGTTCTCAGTTCATTCTGTGTTCTACAGCTTATCAGAAGTTGTACTCGAGGCAAGAGCTTCAGTTTTAGAAGGCCAGTTCTGAATTGAAACATTTAAGAGGTTTAGAGAATCCTTTCAATGTACCTGCTTTTATAACTGACAATAATTGTCAAAGATGCTTCATAATGTAGAAAGTGGAGAATTTTACCTTTATGTTCAAAATTAAGCACTTTGTTTACTTTTGATGATGCTTCACCATTAGCTAAATGTTCAGTTGTATGAAGAGTTGTCAAGCTGAAACATTCCTCACTTTAACATTAGGGATTATTTTGTGTAATATATTACCTAAAGAGTAAAGACAATATTGATTCAAATATTTTATCTGCTGTCTAAAGGTTGGAGAAAGTCAAGTGTCTAAATAACAGAATGCGTCATCTCATACAAAAGACATACAGATGTGTTGATAAAAAAATGCATGAGTTAAAAGAAGGACACCTTTTAATGCATGTTTCTTTGTCAAACGTACCAGTATGTGTGCCTAGTGCAGGATAACATATTTCATGTTATTTGAATATGTTCTTTTAAGACTGTAATGGGGAGGGTGTCATTCTCTGTCCATGCATTTAAATAGCAACACAGTTGGGGGGGGGGGCTAACACACATTTAACGCGTCTTAGAGAGGAAAATCAGTCACCCAGAGGTCTGCAGCAGTAAATCTCATTTCTTTTGAATAGATTTGGACTCAAAAATTCTTTTTTTTTCACTTTTTTGTGTCCATTAAAAGCAAATGTTGACAGAATAGGAGTACATTTTGTGGATCACATTCAGATGCCTCATCTCTCTTCCTCTATACTTCAGTCTTGGAAGCGTAGAGCCTGGTCCATGTTCGGGCTGCAGGTAGAAAGAGAAAAAGATAAAGTGTTGGATCTAGACACAGATATGGAGGGAAACAGGTAGGACACAATATCAAACTAAATCACAACAACAGTCCTTTTCTTCTAAAATAGACTTGAATAAACAGTATTACTTCAATTAATGGTAATCTAAAATTAATACAGTTGGACTTGACTGCAGAAAATATCTAAATTTTTTAACACTCACACAAGAAGACATTTAATTTTGGTTAAATTAAACAAACAGGCAATGTCTTTTTCTTCATATAACTACATTCATTTCACTGTTGTTTGGAATAGTGACTAGTCAAATATCTCTAAAAGTGCTCCACGCAGTATATTACAGTGCTAGGGTCAACTGGACGTTTATGCAACCAAGTGAGGAGTCAATAACATGAGTCTCACCTTTAATTCTGTGAAATAAAAAGTTCTGTACAGTCGATTCTGACTGCTTGAATTTCTTAAAATATGATCAGCAACACGGATCTAATGCTCACCTGTCTCGATGGCATGGCTTTCATTCTTCTTCCACTGCTCTGCAACGTCATTTGCCAGGGGATCGTCTGGATTGGGAGCACTTAATAACGCCTGGATAGATAGCAACACTGTACGGATCTGCAGAGCTGGAGACCACTTATCTGTACGAAGGAGGGTTTAGAAAACAAGCAGGGGAAGTCAGCAATTGATTAAAATTACAAAGCGCTAGTGTGATGTAGCATTGATATTAATGAATAAACATGGCTAGTAAGTCCTAAAATATGCAAGCTTTGGCACTATGGCTGACAAATGACTTAATTTCTTAAAATGTCATTTTTACTCAACTCGGTGATGACTCAACACACGGTCTGGTGGCATTTATGTGTACATTAATGTTCCTACAAATCAGTTTACTTCAATATTTTCTTTATTACCTTGGAGCACATTAGACATATCCATTGCTGTTCCTCTCTTATTTTATTGGCAAATAAAGATCGCCTTGAGTATGTCTACTTTAAAACAAGATTTTATAGATGTTATCTTTCCATATCAGAGTGGTGGCTGTAAATATTACCAACTGACTCCAAACTTATTTTATAAGAAGGATAATGTCCGAGTAGTTTTTAGATGTGAGATTCATTACCTGAGATTATTAACTAGACCATGGGTCACCAACCCTGGTCCTCGAGATCTACTGTCCTGCATTTTTAGATGTGTTCCTCTTCCAACACATTCAAATGATCAGCCTATCATCAAGGTCTGAAGAAGCTCGGTAACAACCGTCAGGTGTACTGGAGGAGGGAAACATCTAAAACATGCAGGATAGTAGATCTCGAGGACCAGGGTTGGTGACCCCTGAACTAGACACTTGTTGGGAGCTAAACATTTATAAACCTGGACTTGGATATTAGGTGTTTTGGTTTGGAAGACTGCGACACACAACAACTTGTATTCTTTTAAACAAAACAATGACAATTGACAACTATCGTACCTTTCAAAATGTCTAAACATATTCTTCCCAGTTTATCAACATTGGGGTGGTAGATTTTGGTCATGAATCGCACTTTGGGAGCTGCCATGGGATACTCTTCTGGAAGAAATAGTTCAAGTTTAAATGTGCCTCCTTCAAAAGGAGAGTCTTGAGGCCCTGCAATGACCACATGGAAGTAACGTGCATTCCCTTCATCAGGCGTAGCCGTGATCCCTGGAACAGGCTCTGCCAACAACCGCTGTGTCTCCTGAATGTGGTCAGAATGAGAAACACATTACAATGTTTTGTCAGATCTGAAGAAAAAACAGGAAGCCCCATGGGGGCGTCAGCAGACAAACAACTTTCAAATGTATAATGGATGAGAATATGCAATTTTACAGTGCTTAGTCACAAACACTTTTACTCATCCCTACTTAGACACAATAATATCCCACAAGCTATTGTTTAACACCCAAACCAAAAAATAACTGCAAGCTATAACTGTTCTCAGACAGGACAGTACACACCAATATAAACTATATCAAATCAAAGGGCCACTATTTTTCTACTTTACAAATAACTTACTTTGTGGTTTCAGTGACTACTCCATTAAATGTCAATGTTTCGATACAGAAAAACATAACAGCTTTTTCTGTTTGACACATTTTCTGTTGTTGTGTTAAAACACAAACAATTTTCACCACATTAACCCTTAAATCTGAAAATAAATTAGTGACATAAGACAGGTGTTAATTATAGTTGCGGAATAAATTAAATCATATTGTATATTTGTAGAGCTGTTAAGAGAAAATCATTGTATAGTAAGTACCATAAGAAGACGCTTAGTGACAATGAAAAAAGAAAACAAGGAAGTGGAACATTTTCATATTTCTGCATTTGCAAAAGCAGGTGCACTAACATCTGCAGTCAGCGCGACGGATGCAGGTCTAATAGTGGTGTACAAATATATATCATTCCTCAATTATGTCTGAAATGAAACACAATGACAGACTGGCTGGTTTTTGCAATTTGTCATAATTATGTTATTGCCTGTGAGAAACTACAAAATCTGTGCCACACTAACGGGATGTGGCGGAAAAGGCTGATCGCGCCGCTGCCGGGCCTGGTCCGGTGGAGCTGTGGTGGGGTTGATGGAGGAGACCGCAATGCAACAGGCCCTCTAAGCTTTCCAAGCTTTTGCTTTCGTTTCATGTAAAGGTGGCAGTCAGAATACCTTTGCCTTGTTATGAGCATTTAAATATTGCGAGACCGCAGTATCAGCAGCGGACATGTGTACCAATCATCGCAGCTACAGCTGCTAGCTTAGCCTGTCGATTCCATTCATATGGCGACCAGGGCGAATATCCACAATAGTGACTAAAAATAAAACATACCGATCCAGCGATGGTACAACTGCAATCTACTGATAGCAAGTGATCTATTCGTCAAAATATTAAAATCACAGAGAGAGCAGAAGGGAGTAAACGGAAGTGGAAAACAAAACACTTGCACACACGAACCATCGAGCTAGCTTGATAACTAGCTAGATAAGAGCTAGCGTTAATTGTGCTAGCCACGCTAACGAAAGGCTACACGCTGGATGGCAGTAAGTGCATATCCGCATTTTCATTAACTCATCTCCACAATACCCACACACATGCTCAATGACATATAAGGACTGTACTGTGTAAAGTGTACCTTTATAATCCTACGAGGCAAACCGGCCATCTTGTGTTAGCTATTATATTTTTAGCCGTTGACTCGCCTTCTCTTTAGGTTGGATTGACTGCGCTGCCGGGGCGGGGCCGAACGCTCACTCTTCCGGTGGTTTCAGATGACGTCAGGAATATACTGCTTTTGTATATAGGATATATCTCGGACTTAAATAAAACACTTACTCTTAAATAACAGTCTGATTCTAGATTCACCGATTTATTCTTGTCATTGTGGAGCTGCTGTAAATAAAACAGCAATTTTATTCTAAATACCACAATTTCTTGTTAAATTTCTCTCCAATTTGTAAATATAGCTTTGATATATGTCCTTTTTTAAAAAAATACATTACATTCTTTTCTTAATTTCTAAAACCACGTTTTACTATACTAAATCTCAATAACTACTAATTACTGTAAAGACCAAACCCTACCAAAAGAAGCTTCACATTTAAAGAAAGGATGTCATTTCTTTACTCCATCTCTGAGTGTCAGTGTAAATCAAAATGTAGTACGCCTTAACATTTAACTGCATGATCACTTAATAGTGCTTTTAATTCGCAAGACAGCCAGTCTATTAGTCTGTCATTTCTTTGATGCATGTTTTTCTCCTACAAATGCTTGAATAAACTATGTAATTCTTTTGAACTGGACAGAAAATTTGTCTTTAATCATGATTAAATTGTATCTGAACACAAATGTAAACTCAGCAAAATATGTTAGAATCTGTAATGTCATCAAGGAGCATCACCTTCTTTTTAAGGGGGATATTATAGATGGCTGTAAATCCAGAGAAAAACAGTATTATTTTTCATGCGGATATCACAGGGATTTTCGTCAGGAATTATGGCATAAAGATGCTAGTCTATCATAAAAATTTGTTGTTACAATGTAGAAACGCTGACTCACAAACACATGACAGTTAACTTAATGTTTAACAGTTTATTATACATAACTGTGGCAATAACGCAAACATTATTTGTAGCTGCATAACTGTGGCCTTCACCTATCTCTCCTTTGGGGGATCCTTCTTTCTGCGTCTCATGTGGTACCTACAATTGGTGAAAGAGAAGAGAGCATAATAAGCAAATTATTTTTTTTCTGTCAAGTCATTCATCATTATCGATAAATATTAAAACAGCCATGTGTCCTGACAGAATAGTGGTAAATAAGGAGGATAGTATTTTTAATTACAATTACTGCCAAGTGCTCAAAAACATACAAACCAGGTGATCAGTGTTTTAGGAAGAAAAAAAAAAAAAAAACTCATCTTCTCCTTACTAAATTCTGATTTTAGTCAGTCAAACTACTTGCTGACCTTTTCCTCTTAAATGCCAGCTTGTCAGTAAGTAAATAAGGCATGAGCTGTAAAAACCAGGACAGCTTTTGTCTGACTAGACTAACTGCAGTTGGTTCCACTGCATCATAAAGTCTACGACTCAGCTCATCATTCACTGCGGTCCTCAGCTGTGGTTTGGGTGCTTTGCTACAGGGCAACTCATAAGGTGCAGGATTAATTAATTTCTAATGGGAGATTAGTAGTATAAATATACAAATCAGTCAACTGTGCCATTCAGGGTGTACTTACAGTCCTAATGGATACCACCGATGTTTGGTGGTGAAAAACATCTTGCTGAGCTCCTCTATTGTGGGTCCCTGTTTGTCTTTCAGCACCTCCTTGCTCAGATGGGCTTTTATAACCTGGTCATGTGTCTCAGCTGCGTTGCTCAGGGGATCAGGCCGCTCTATAGGCTACACAGATTTACCGTCATCAGTAAGGATTCTTCCAACACATCTACACATTTAACAATGTGGAAATAACTTCCTTCATGTTTGTTTACATCAATACAGATCAGAAAGAGAAAAACAAATGTGTGTACAGACAGATTTATGGTCACAATTTTACTTGCTTCTTGTGTCAGAATTATTTCCTCAAATATCAAATGGTGGATTCATGAGCCAGCATTTTCTTTGTCCGGCCTTTTCTAGGCTTTTAACGTAAGGGACGTAGGTGACAGTAACACACTTTCACACCTGATAAAATACCCGAGAAGGGAAAATCTGTTCTAATCTACTGTAAAAACATGGCAGGCTCCAAGTGACTCACTCCCTCTGTATATATATAGTATATGGTTCATTGTATGGTGACAAAATTCCATGAAATTACACACTTTAAAATAATTACAAATATCATGTTCCATTCCTGCAGTTGGATCATCCTGCTGTCTAATCAGCAGCCAACACACCAATGGCTCCAAGATCTTCTATAAGGACTGGTGTGTTTAAAATGTAACCACATTAACATTATGAGTTACTTTTACAGGCACCACTCACATGTTTATGCCAGCATATTTCCACTCAGAACACCCAAGACTTAATTAACATGTATTCATGTGTGTATATCAATGAATTCTACAGTCTGCATGAACTGATGATATGGAAACCCTTGCTACTCAATTGGCTGCTGAACAATACATTTCTCAGTGTTATGTTTTTACAAATAACCTTGAATTTCATTGTTGTTCAGTAGTCGTCAGCTGTGCAAGGTCATTCACTTACCTGGGTGAGCTCATAGGGAATGTCCACAGTGGGGTGGTAGCACACTACAGTCTTTGCATCTGAAGTCACACCAATTTCCACAGGACTAAATGCAACAGATAAAAAGGTCAATGTCCTTCTCAAAATACACACTTAAAAGATGGAACTACTTCAACATGCTTGTTTTTTCTCAAGGCTTTATTTTTAAAAAGTGTTGTCAAACTGTTCAACATTACAATCAGTCAATGATGTAAAAAAATACTTAAAAAAACATAGCACTTAATTATACTATGGAGAAGAACTTTCTTTATCTGGTACACATAATGTAGCTGCAGGTATAGTATTAAGGAGAGGCAAAAACATGCTGTCGTTTCCAACCCATATACATTTTCACAGTTTTCATTACCATAGTCATGTCAGGGTTTTATTTACATACCAGTTGGGGTCATCGAGTGGGGGACGGAAGGACTTCTGTCGAACTGGCACCAAACAGGCTGGAACACACAGATCAGTTTCACAAATATGATAAAAGATGATAAACTGTTCATTTAATCAACTGTTTAATCTTCCAGAGGTTTGATGGAGCCCATACCGGCTCCAGAACCAAAGAGAGAAGGCGCCTGCTTCCTCCTACAGTCCAAATACATGCACTTATTCAACATTTCTTTAACCAGGAAGGTAAATTGAGAACCAGTTCTCATTTACGATGACAACCTGACAGAGGAAGCATATGAGGCAGAACCCATAGTAAGTTATTATAAGTCCCCCGTTGGTGTCAATGGTTGTGCTTCCGTATATATTTTCTACAACTTGGCCGGAGATCAATGATTACATTTTAAATTATTAGCCACAGAACAAAAATCCTCCTTAAAAGTTCAATCTGTCCCTGAAAACACAAAGACCCAAAGTCCACTTCTGATACTATGATGATGCTGCTGTTAACAAGATAAACTTGCAAATGTACTACTTCCCCAATCACCAGGGCTGTTTAAACTGTATATAGTACACATAAAAAGTACCACAAATAAGATTTTAACTTTGGTATAATATCAAATCACGAGAGTTGTTGATTTCCTCCAGTCAAGGTTAGCCACCGTTAGCTTTCCTTGCCCCGTTGCTGTGTTAAACGTGACTCCGCGTTAACTCTGCATCATTAATGCGATTTTTAATAAATACGTTATAGAATAGACAATAACACAACTTACTCTGTACATGTCGTAAGGTGGCTCCATAAGAAAATCGCGATAAAACACAGTGTAGTTTACACAAATGACCTGAAGCCATGCTCAGTCGTTCTCAGTTATATTCGGTTGTGCATCACGGTTCTAACTCCGGTTTCACACACAGACCAGCTGCTTTAGTTCCGTCTTATCTTCCACTACCCAAGAATGGTAATCTGAAAACTAGGATTATTTCATAAACATAACAATGAAAGCATTATTTCAAATATGTGACGATTAAGATATCCAATTGGACAAGTTTATAGACTTTATGTATTTTCTGTATTCTCTTATCACAATATATTTAGGTACAATTCCTCAGAAGTAGCCAGTCTGTTTAACATGCTTTATGGGTTCAAATAGTTCATAGATAAGTTAACGTTTCTCATATGAAACTAAATACAAACACCAAATATTAAGTCATGTATCTTATGTAAATAGAATGTATTTTATATTAGCTCAGTCACTAATTTTTCTGAAGATATCGAACAGATATTTGGATTATCTTTAGTATGAGTTTACAACTCTACTAGAATCCGCCCAAATTCATAAAACCTATAAAAGCTCCATAGAATCACAGATGTTAATATAGTTCCATGCACAACATTAAAAGTAAAAAAAACAAGTCTATTAATTTAACCTTTTTTGTTATTTCATTTAAATTGTACGGAGCCCGGGAAGGGACATGAAAAAAATAAAAACTACGTTGCGTTATAATGCAAAAACTATATATGCTCATATCATATATGCTCTCTCTTGCTTGAGGTCCGAACATAATATGTTGGGG
>JAPTGW010000005.1:24518116-24528812 GCA_029814545.1 Apogonichthyoides opercularis
TATTTGGATGCTAATAATACTCATAGAGAAGCTGAAATCGATAGGGTTCTTCCACTAGAGTCCCCTATATTAGTTATCAAGGGATAAGAAATCCAACCAAATCTGTCCGAGTTATCGCGTTCACACCAAGGATATTCAGCAGCGGTGTTTGGGGTAAAACCATTATACCACCGAAACTCGATTTCGGGGATAAAATAAAGTTTGACCATTCAGGTACTATGATAAATACAGCAAATAAAATTATAGATGTAGTTACTGTACAGAGTGAGTTCTAGAATAAATCAAACTGCTTCAGAGTTGGGACCATCGGACTCAAAAAGGGCACAGAACAAAGGAAATAGAACAAGAATACATACACAGCAGTAGCTAAAAAAATATTAGGAACTGAAGGTGTGTGAGTGGTGGTAGAAAATGGGGGATGAGTGGGGAGAAACACAAAGCAGGAAAATCAGAAGTGCGAGAAAAAAGAAGTGTGTGGAAAAAAGATGAGACACAGGAGTGAACACAACTGACAATATTTGATAAATTAACTAACAGGGGAAATTAAAAATTTAAGGAAATGAGGGATAGCAGATGGCATGAAAGAGGCAAGGTGATAAAAAGGAACAAGGAAGCAGAGAAAATTAAGAAAAGGAGAGGAAAAGAGGAGTCATGTTCCACTACTCCAGCACAAATCACCAGAGGAGGCCGACCACGGGACTTCCTGTAGGACGGGACTGCTGATCAGGCAGTCTGTACACACACACACACACACACAGTGTGAATTGGACCCTGTCCACCTTTTGCCCAGGCAGACAGTGTTGCTGATCGTGAAAACAGCAGAAGGAATACCAATGAGCAGAACTAATGAGTGTAACCACTGTTTATGTTTGTGACTGATTTAATGTTTGTACACATGTTTTTTTAAATTCTGGTTACCTGCTAATATTGGGCTCGTGAATTCTCACATAAATAATCTGTGGACAAAACTACAGCTCAATATGACAAAGTCCACTGCAATTTGCCATAACACCAAAGACTACAAACAGCCAAGGAGCACTTAAGCTCCTACCAGTAAGTCACACAAACAGACCCTTTACAGATAAAATAAATAAAAGCTAATTTTATTCAGAATCAGAATCAACAGAATCAAGAAAGGTACTGTGCATGTTTAAAGGATGACTGCAAAAGAACATGGTAAAGGTGACTCTGTAAATCTTACATTTTCTGAATATTAAGTACATTACATAATGGACAGTCAGTCAGACATTAAACCACTGCTGACCATTCTAATTAGAATGGTCAGAGACACACACAGTGTCTGTCTCTCCCAAATTCCCTCTGTCCAGTCTCTTGCACAAACACACAGTCTGTCACCCTCAAACTCTCACTGCATGCAAAGATGTGTACAGACACACAAGAGTGTAGGACTGTAAGGAATGTTCCTGCATCCACGTCTGTCACATGCTCAATGACACAATGGCCTGAATGCCAAAAGGATGTCGTCACTGGATTTTTCTGCATGTTGCATAGGTGCAGGACACACCTCAGAGACCTGTGCACTCAGGGAAAGGAGGAGGAAAAGGAAAAGGCAGGCCAGCTTTAACACACACACACGTACATTGTGTCATGTGACAGGAAATGTTGCCTTCCAAAGCAAACAACTGTACACACAGGTACCATGCACACACCAAACAGCATGACAGGTTCATTGCAATGACGTGAGCACAGCTGATGCCAAGAGGAAGACATATTTTTCTGTCCTATACACCCATCATCTTTACTATACACAATTAAAGGAAACTATGATCACTATGGGGAAGTAACCTGAGAGCGGGCATGCGAAAGTCTAAACTACTTGGGTTCAATCAGACCTCTAACAGCCTTTGTACTGAAGGATAAAAAAAAATCGGAAATAAAACAGTTGTAAAAGCATGTCTTATCAGTAGCTGCAATCAAGGGTGGATAAAGGTGTGACAATCTTTACAGGTGATCTCACTGGGTGACATTAGTGAAGTGGTAGGATCAGTCAAGCAAGCAATGTTGCTACATAAAATCTGAATTGTTCCATTTAACAAGAGCTGGCTTATTAATGACATTTTGTCTAACCTGATACTGCCTACTCACACCTTGTTGAAGAAACCGGCTGATTTCGCAACAACCCTTCTTGCTGAAATCAATAGAGTCAATATCCTCTGTACAGTAGCAGACATAAAGGTGTATCAAACACATATGAATATGCACCACTTTACTAAGCCTGCCCACAGGTTACTTTCCAGTCCAGTGTTTCATCTGAGAGGGTGGTCAGACTGTGGGTGCTGACCATTTTGAACTGGAGCAAACCACAGGAAAAAAGCCAATCTATGAGGCAAAACACCTACGCGTTAAATGCTGTTGAATATGTAGATTAACCAGTCACTGGTGATGACTGATTCACGAGGAAAAGAAAAGTAAGCTGCCTTTCCAGATCACTGAAATTCTAACATGCATAAGTATGAGGATTAGCTCTGTTGGCTTATCAGCTGCAGTTGAGTTAAATGAGGTTTGTGGGCCTAGCTGGGACACAGTGGGCATAAAAATGAGTCAGCTAATGCTACATGTGTTACGCAATATCTGACAATCTCTCAATACTGAATCGTGACATTGCATTACTGGCGTGAACTGCAGACACGCTGGTACAACAGGCTACTCCCATCGCCTTCGTGTTACATTCAGGGGCTGGCAAGTCTCCTTACATCCATTGCATTATGGAGACTTTGAGCTCGTCAGTGCTGCCCTCAGCCAAGTCTGATCGGCACATTCTTCTGAGCGGACACATTTCCCGAAAACAACCGAGGTTCAGCTATGTTATGTAATGCCAGTGCAAAAATCAGTCCCTTGCCCTGCTTTGTGCTGATGGGTTTAGCAGCTCCATTAACCCCGATCCACGGAGAGGATCAGTGCTGTTAAGATAAATGACAGCGGAATGACAGGATCTCCTGGACAGATCCAGGTGTGTCAAACTGAAGTTAAAGGTGCACGAGCGCAGGCCTATGAGTGGAAACAAACTTATTGTTGCCAAAATGTCATCGTCCCGAGGGAGAGCTGGAACACAGGCTCGTCCCCAGCCCTCCCTCTGTCAAAACAAACCGACCTCTACAGTCCAAGTCCGTAACGCTTCACAAATCAAACACACACCACAGAAAGGAAATCACAACATAAAACTGTAGGCCACAAACACGGTTCCACCTCTGAGCTGGCCTTATCTCCCGTCCTGGGACAGGAAACATGGTGTAAGTTAGCTGTCTTAGCTTTTCTGTTAGCCTGCTATCATACAACATTTTGATGGGGAAAAAAAAGAACTTACGATGCATTTCCTGCCAAGGTGGTTGAAAAGGCATTCATTCTCCTGCGGAGTCAGTAGTAACGACCCGACATTTGTTTGCCGCCGTTGTGGCGGATGTCCACTCATAATTGGTGATCAATGTATAAAGTATGCACCGACCCTAACTGTTTTATCGGATCCAAAAAGATACATAAACAATCCCTCGGTCATCCGTGGCCTTCCTCCGAACCCGTAACACCGGTTCGGATTAACCTGGAGCACGGCTACACTGTGCTGGTTAAAAAAAAAACCTATGTGTTTCAGAAGTGGAGTGCGACGTCCCGCACCTCTTTAAAATAAGGTCAAAATTGCAGTGACTGAGCGAAGACGGCAAACGCAAAAACTTTCCTGGGAAGTCCAGCCGCCAGAGAGCCCGGAGCCAGTTCCATCCAACATGGCAGTGTTAGGAACAGTCCATTGTCTAGGAATGGGGGTCGCTAGTTTCCCAAATGCGTCCTAAATAATCACCAAGATAAAACCTTGGCATGTAAAACAGTAAAACGCTCCTTTTATTTAACATTACAATATTATCAAGTGTTATTACATGAGTTATATTAGTAAATGCTGTTTAATAAAAACCTATTACTTAATACACTCTCCATTAAGATGGTTCAGTCCCGTCCGCCCGTGGCTTTTATGGCAGGAATGTGTGCGAGCGGAGAATGGGAGGAGATAAGAAGTAAGGTGCAAGTTGCCAGGATAATATTAATACTGCTTTTCAGAGGATTTATAGAACAGAGAATTATTGCAAACCTATGCCTGCGCTTTTAAGTATGGACTGTTTGCTGGATAAGATAAGCGATGTAATTATAATTTTGCTGGAATGCTGATAAAGTGTTTTATTTCCCGGCCTGTGAAGTCAGAGGTCAGGACATGGTTCAACTACAGTTTTGTTATCATATCATTTGAGATACAATAAACATGGACTATGCTAGGAAATGGCTGGGACATGCACAGACATGCACTTCTGGGACAATACAGACGTTATGGTCAATGGCCAACCTATATATAGCCTATTAATAAACTCAAGCAAAATTAAGACTGCTCCAGTTACTATAGAACTAATTAGCCTCATGGAAAAGCCAAGTCTGACACACTTATGAAATGTGCATTTCAGTGTTTTTGTCCAGAATCCCTATCAGTCAACTTAGACTGCATGAAAAGCGTGATGTATTTGTATGGAGCACGGTGGACAGATTATGGACACGTCCAATTAGATGTTTCACTCTTAATCAGTGTCACTTACCAAATGATCAGGTGTATTATGTACTGTATGTGGCCTTGAACAATCATACCATACATGGCTAATACATATTTTAATAATTAGCTCAAGGGTGTTTGTGGTTGTTTGCAACATGCTCAGTCAGGCTCGTAAATGCGTGCTATGTGCAGTATGGCAGACTGAGAAGTAAAAAGCAAATACTTTCCCTTGTCAAAGACTTCAGAATTGATTTTGTTGTAGTTTATATATGCACGACTTGTCCATTTATTCATTTACTTTGTATGATCTTACAAGATAATTACAGTGCAAACTGAATGATATGTACTGATGCACATAGAACCTTTCATGACACTTATTCTACTCTAGCGTTCATTACTTGTATTACTTTGACATATTCACAGCTGGTATGTAAAAAAATCTGTTGTCATATTTGTATCTGCAGCAGAGCTCATGTTTAAGTGTCACATGTTGTTAATCCATGTTTCATAATTGCATACTTCTACACAAATTTTGCTTTGGCAGTTGCCAGATAAACACATTCCAGCAGACTGGTGTGAAATGTCATCTCACAATAAATTATTCAAGTACAAATCACATTGAAATGGTAGCCAAGGACAGTTTAGAATAGAGAGGTCACTTTTTATTTTTTACTGAAAAGCATTGGCTAGATTCCCACCTTTATTTAAAACTAGCTTTTTATTAAAAAAAAATAATCCTTTTTATCATTTCAACATGGTCCTGCTGGCGTACATTCTTTAGTATCTGTGATTATGTCTATGTGTAATATATATACACACAAGTTTATTTTAAAGTTTGATTGTGTGCATGCACTCTTGGATGATATATACAAGAGTGTGTCACAACCTTAGGCTGTTTGTCCTCTTTAAACTGGTCAAAGTAGAGAAAGTTCCCAGGGAGCTTACAGATTATAGCTTTAAATGTCACTGCATGTCGTGACTGGCACCACACATTAACTTAAGTGGCTTTTAACAGTGGAAACCAATGCCTAGCTTTGCTACTACTCTGATATTGAACAACATATAGTATTAATATTCTTTAATCTTTATCTTGGATTTTAAAGCTCTCACAAAACCATAAGCTAAACAGATGAAACACTTACTGCTTCCTCTTTTACAGTGTTTTACAGGGTTCTACCACCTGGTTAAACCTAATTCTCTCCACTTCCACTGAGTCTCGTCTAACTTGAAAAACCTGATCAACAGGCAGAGAAACACCTGAAGGAAACCTGCAATACTCCACCTAGTCTTGGTTTAGTGCAATATCAAAGTATGTAGGCATGACTCATAGTGAAAAAGTGTTTTTTTGGGACACTAAGTGAGAAATATGATGATGGAAAAGGGGAATACAAGCAGATGAACACAGAGTTCAAGAAGGATTTGATCATGACATAAAAGAAAACACAATTTGTGTGTTTTGCAAGTAAAATATCTGGAGTGCCTTTCATGCCCGATGTCAGTCAAAAACAACCTGTTTACTGTTCTTTTTCCAGGAATCTGTCTGGAGAGTCAAGATGATGCTAGCCTGAGCTAACATGATAACATGAAGATGACAGTACTGTAGATTTGACAAGAAGGTTCCAGTTCCTTTTGGTTTATTAAAATAGTCTCTAAACTTATTTTTTGCTTCTGGCTTGGCACTGAAACCCCAAATCTCTGTCAAAACATAAGTGAGTAATTGCATAAGTGAGGAAGTAAATTCAGCATCTAGCTACATTAAGAGGAAAACACAATTATTGTGTTGACTCAAATGAAGTGATACTGACAGCTAATGCCATTGGTATATACTTACTCATCCAATGACATGAGAACTGAACTGAAAGCAGAAAATGCTGCTTATGTAATGTACCTAACTGACATTTCTGAGCAATACTGAGAAGAATGTGTGAAGTGAGAGCATGAACAGGACGTTCTTAATGAATGTGTGTATGTGTTAGAGTCTGCATGTGTTGTTACTGTTTATCTGGGTTTATTGTTGATTTTTTTTAAATTGTAAAAATCAGTATCTGTATTATCTAAGTGTTAATGTAAGACGTGTGCTGGGAGTTATTTGTATTACTGCAGACACACCTTCTGGGGTTACCCATTCATTTGACCCACTTTCCACAACAAAAGAAAATTGAGGTTATCAAACAAGAAGGAACAGGGCAACATGAATATTATATCTTGGATTCTGGAAACGACATCCCCCACAGCCCTCTGTATGAATTTTTAATAAAGATGGCCTCTGCACGTCTCCTCAACATACATTGTGGATTTTGGAAACGTTACAGAGGGTCCATGTGCACATAAATATATTTAAACAGGCAGTTTTTGCCTGAAGAGACTGAAAATTAGCATACAGTTGTTATTCACAAAAAGGGACATCTTCATTAAAAGAGGAAATTACAAACCAAGATTTGAAAAAAATATGATAAACATGGTAATAATTATAGCAAAATATCAGCTAAGCAATGATTTAATATAATATATGCCGTCACAAATATTTCTTTGTACAATATATTTCATGAACGTTTAACGTCACAATTACATGTAAATTATGAAGGTGGAAATTAATGTTGCAATTTTACAGTTTGACCACATGATGGCAGTGTTACACTAAATATCATTCCACTGTTCGTGGCTGATGGACTACGAGCAAATTATCATAGTAAATTATGATTTTGGGTGTGTGTGATTCATAACACATTTGTATATTATATACAACTGTCGTACATTGTGAAACTTGCTAATAATTATGAGAATGATGTGGATAATGGGTGCTATGAACTACATTAGTGTTTTTGTATATTGGATTGTATATTGTCTATTATTATTATTATTATTATTTATATCTGAGATGCCAATTTTTATTATATATTATTCACACCTGGTTTTTGCACAATCTGGGTGTGTTGCAGCTCCCATTTCACTGTCCTTGTTTTTGTAAATCTATTCTGTTCTATTCTACTGTAGTAGAAATGCAATTGGATAACATTGTTTCCTTTAGATCTGTATGGCAATACATTTTTGACTATGGTTACATAGAAAAGATGTACAGTACATTTCCTGTTTCCTGTGCTGCTGTAAGTGAAGAACTGCTGAACCTTTGGGAAGCCACTAAAAATGTTTTTAAATCATTAAATATGATACAAAAATATATTCCTTATAACTTAACTTTTGCAGTTGTTGCAAGTTGTTGTTTTGCAAAGTAATTTTTTATGTAGGTGGTATTTTTCCTAATCTATGTAATTCTAATCTAATCTAATCTAATCTATAGCGGTTTACGGTGGAGTACAGTGTGTGCATGTCCTGTATTTTAGTGTTGCTCACTTTGTTAATTGTACAAAATATCAGCACTGCTGTCATTTGACTCAGCCATAATTTTGATAATTTTCGTCAATGGTACATTAATCTATTCATTCTATCTGGAAAGATTAATTTGTCTAATCTGTGTTTCTCCTGATAATAATCTCTTTAGGACATCTTTTAAACATGTTAAAAAACAATAAGGTTATTTACGTGTAATTTTGCTCTAAATGCAGTAGTACAGTAACTGGAGACACACAAGTACACACTACCCTTCAAAAACAACAAGTAGGGTCAAAGGTCAGCGTCCCAGTGCTCACACCATGTCTCTACATTGTGAGATAACCACCACCAAATGGTGTATTATATGTGCTTGAGCAGACACATAAACATGTAGACAAGGTAAGCACAAGTATAGTGTATATTCCACACAAATGGAACACAGACAGAGTAGTTCTGTCCTTACAGTCTGCTTTAATGCACACAGTGGGTGTCTAATGAACCTATGTCTTAACTACAGGGAGGGAATATAATGTTTTTAACTGCAGACTGATCATATTGATTGTAATTTACAACATGCTATTCTTTTAGATTGAAAGGAAATGGCAGATTTACCAGAGATATTATGCAGTCTGAGCTGCTCCCACAAAACATTTCTCTTTCTTAATTAAATAAATTAATCTAGATTTGAAATCCATATAAGAACCCCTTTTCTTCAATTTTCCCATTTTCTTTATTTGAACCGTTTTCTTTTTGTTTAAATACTTAAACACTGACAGTCATTCATGGAGCTCTATGTATGAAACATGTACACTCGTAGTATTACACACTGAATGCCTAGTCTCTGCACTGCACTCCGTTTCTGCACATAAAAGCAAAAGTGTTTTCCATTTATACTTTCACCGTGTATATTGTGTGCATATTGTGTGTGTATAAGGTTCAGTGTGCTTATTGAAAAAGGGTGTATGTGTAATGTATTGACGTCAATTTTGAAGCCATTCAAAGAATGTTTCAAGAATTCAGCAGTGAACATCGGTTTACTGACAACGTTAAAATCCTCCTCTGAGTCCAGACCTATAAATAAATACACACTCCACTGTGTGAACTCCCAGTCGCCAAGACCCAGGACTGTTGCCAGTGCAACAACAGTCTGCAGTCCATTCTGATGGCCGACCCAGTGTCGTTATAGTTCCCACTCATAACTTCACACACTGGTGTGCCTTCCTTCTCTGCTCCAAGTCAAACTTGACACTTTGTGACAAAAACAAGATGTTTTTCTGAGACCGATAACAGAGCAGACCACATCCTTGTACAAATTGGTGCCCACAGTGCCTCTCCTCCTCTTTCACTCACTGGACATCAGTCCTACTTATACTAAAGCTACAGCACTTACACTTCCCAAGGATACATTCAGTCTCTGTTCTCCAGCTGAACAATCAACAGTGAAGCAGGTCCATCAACGGCATGTTCAGGTATTGTGTCTTTGTTCTTTGATATTTCATTTTGAATATGAGATCATATCATATTGTGGATATCAGGAAGTTTGGCAGTGAGAGTAAACCACAAAGCCTATCAGACTGGATTCGAATGTGGGGGAATGTGTCACTGAAGCTCAGACAAATTAAAAGGAGCCCAAGGAAGTTTTTATGGCAGACCTTTCAGATGATGACACAGCAAGAGCAGATGGAAGCATAACTGAATGATATACAGTTTAGAAAAAGGACAAATGCATGTGAGTTTTATCTGAATAAAGCATACACTTGGAAAATAAAAGAACAGCACTCACCGTTTCATTTAAACAACACCTTAACTTACTTATGAATATTTCAAAAAAAGCAAACATGCATTGTCATGTTCATGTGCTGTTTGTGTTTGTGTTTTTGTTTTAGTAAGGTGAAAGGATGGTTTCCACTTTGCAGAAGGGCAGAAGCTGTATGCTGCTGTTTCTTTCATTATCACCTCAACCTTTCACTTTCCTCTCTGCTTTAATTTTTCCTCTCTGGCCTGTCCTAGCATTAGCTGCTCTGAGAACACCAAAATCCACGGATCCTTCTCTCAGTAACATATCGTCCTTAATACATCCTGTATTTACTGCTCCTACAATCCTAAAATTATCTACCCCCACACAGATCTCAAACTATTTTTCTCTTCCTGTCCTTACTCCACCATCCTCATCGAAAACCTCTGATACAAATTCCTTAAAATCACTGTTGGTTGCATTTACTACATCAGTGCCACTCTTCAATCAAATAGCGCCCAGAAAAATTCATCTAAAATCACCCACAGCTGCTACAAAAACAGTCACGTTTGGCAAACCAACCCATGTGCATCCTGACAGAGTCCACTATCACTCCATATCCAACACCTCTCAACCCTTAACACAAAATTCTTCTAATAACCTTCAGTCGTGCAAACATTTAACACTGTCCTTAAAAACTCTGCCACCTCCTGAACACAAACCCTCCCCAGTTCCGACTGCGTTCTCCTCTCCTTCCTTTACAACATCACCATGTCCACTGACAAAAGCTTCACCTATTCCGCTTCTTAAAACCTCACAATCTCCTCCAGAAGCAACAAGCTCTCATCAGCCCAGACTACCTCCAGCTTCACTTCTCCCCCACACGACAGGACCCCTGTTTAAAAACCATCCTTTCATGGTTACCTGGAACATTCCCGACCTGGTGTGTAACAGATACAACATCTCACTGAACACCTCACCTTTCAAAGGAGTGGCTACACCTGCTAAGGTAACAATAAAAGCATCATATTGGATTCAGAGTTGCATCATCAGTAGGTGATTTTTTATTTTTTTTGGGGGGGGGGCAT
>JAPTGW010000005.1:25407010-25417068 GCA_029814545.1 Apogonichthyoides opercularis
TGGCGGTGACTGCTGGACAAATGCGGTACAGCATCCACAAATACATAACAAATATCTGTGCTGGGGGACTGGGATGCTGCCCCTCAGGGTCGAGATGTGGCCCCCGGAATACTGCCCCTCAGGGTTGGGATGTGGATTTTAAAAACAGCTCTTTTCACATCCCACCACTGGTATTGACAATGATGAAATCCAGGATATCATCAGTACCAGTTGTAATCTATTACATCACCTAAATAAGTAAAATAATTAACACAATTCAAATAGTTGTAATTTAACTACATCAACTATCATATGTAAAATAATAAATATCATGATTTACTAATTAATTTTTATGTCAAGTACTTATAAAATACAGACTAACATCTTTTCCCATAAGTCAGCTCTTCACAGCACAAAAACTACCACATCTAGAATGTGCTAGTTTACAAATGAAAGCTTATGGAAACTCAGGAAAGGAATTTGAAGAGTTACAGAAAAATAAGTTGTCTGAAATTGAAAGTATTATTTAAGAGGTTCATAGCAACAGATTCCAAGCCCACTATGGGAATAAGGAAGGGAAATGAGTAAAACACTAAATGTTTAATATTAGGAGTAGATTTTTTAAAAATTCCCCATTTTCAACAGAAAGCAAAACCCAACTGCATCCATTAGTCAATAATAAGGGACTCTCAGTGTCTCCATGAAAAGAGAGCACAATTCTAAAAGGAATCATCTTGACAATTAGAAATCATTCAGAGAGGAAAAACCTCAAGGCAGCTAAACTGAGTATAAAAATATATGTGAATTCACAAAACATTATTTTTAATTTTACACCATGGAAAAAAATGGTCCCAACATACATCAGTTAAAATCTAAAAGAAAGAAAATGTATGTATTAATAAAAAGTGGTATCGGTGCATCCCTTTGGTAATTAAAAAAAAAAAAAAAATGTCCAAAAATTGTGAATGCAAAACTGACAACAATCAACACCAACAAACAGAGAAGGCAACACATAAATAAATATAATATCCTTCTTGTGATATTTTCAAACTAACCTGAGAGCCTTTTGTGCGACCTGGAGGATGTTTTTGTTCCATTCTGGTGCTTTTTATCCAATGGCGATGAGGATGATGAAGATGATGGTAAAGCACTACATCTTTGAGAGGGCGAAGGTGACGGGGAGGGTTTCCTGTCCAGCGGTGAGGGGGAAGGTGTGGACGACGGTCGTCTATCCAGCGGGGATCGAGCTGGACTGGGACGTCCATCCAGAGAGGATGGCGGCGTGGTGGAGTGTGGTGTGGATGGCCCACCAGTGCTGCGGCCATTCATGAGCTTTTCGCTTGACCGCTGGGGAGCTGGAGGAGTGTGAGATGGAGGTTTATGTGCAGAGGGGGAAGAAGAAGAGGAGGAGGAGGAAGAGGAGGAGAGGCGCACATGTGATGCAGAGTTGGCTCGGCTGAGACAAGGCATCTTCTCCAGGCTCACAACTGGGAGGGACACACTGGAGAGACAGAAAACAAATCATCACTATGTTAAAATATTTCATGGGAAAATAAATGTAATAAATGGGAGCAGAAAAATGTGCTAATTAGAATGAAGATGGAGGTGTTTCTGTGGGTTTAAATAAGGTAAAATAAACACCATTAACTCCTCATTAAGACCATTATGGAAACAAGACCTGGTTGTTAGTGAGTGATTGGTGGTGGCTTTTTATGGCATCCCATGGTACTCAAATGCCTTTATGACCGAAATGCTAATTTGAGTGTTTTCATGCGCAATTTGCAGTTGTTCTCAATTGTATTATTTTCAGGTTTCAACCAGACTTTACATATGAACAAGAAACCCATTTAACAATTAGAGCTTTATTGATTCCAGAAGTAGCTATACATTTAACGACAGCTACATTGCACTACACTAACTACTTGTGCTCTGGTAAGATTCTGACTGGCTGAGTTTGCAAGAGAAATGACCGTTTCCATGGTGGCTGTGTTTGTTACAGTGTGTTAGATTTTTAAAAATATCCAACACCACATTTAGAAGGAACACAAGCTAATGCAATTTCATAGAAGTTCAATTCATGATCCAATGGCTTCTTAAGACAATTTTCATCACACATTAAGATAATATTCGACCTAAAATAGTCAAGTGGGTTTTTTTTAAATACTTCTAAAGACCTGTTGAAACCTTGGAATGACTTTCAAAGAGAGAGAAAAAAAAAAGTTCACACCATGTCTTGTTGCGCGCCCCCTTTGGTGGATAGACAGCAAGTGGTGCTTTGCTGAAACGGGAGTGAGGGTAGTCTTTAGGGACCCTGAAAGCCAAGGTATCCCCTGGACTGGGGGTCACAGCAGGGGCCACCGCGGGAGCTTTGGGCTTCATAGGGACCAGGGGACTCCGAGAGGGAGCAGGGGAGCCATGGCGCTTTTCTGAAAAAGCAAAACAAAATAGAAGGTTTTTCATAAAGTCCAAATGGTTTGCATTGAGGTGTACATAGATGTAAAGCACACAATCTCAAAAACACACATATCAACATACCAAAGCACAACAAACATTCCTAACAAGATTGTTTATTGGCAGCGGGTTTTTGGATCTGGGTACATTTTTGATCTCATTTGCATCTGATTAACACCTGAGTGCAGTTTGGTATTTACACCCACTTGTTTTTTTACCCTGTTGGGCGCCAGATGGCTGTGTTGTAACACCAGTGTGTAAACCTGTGCCAAAATATTCTCACAAATAGAATGACGTATTTACAAATCAATTAAGCATACTTTTCTCTAATTAGCAACGTGCCTGACACCAACTGAAGTCTGTTACAACATGCTGTTCGACAAAGAGGGAACACTTCTAAATACTTTTCGACCCAGATCTGATCAGAAAACAGAAGTGAAAAAATGCCGACATTTAAGAAAAAAGACAAAGAGGAATAAATTACAAGGCCATGAGGAAAAAGTTGGAGAGGAGGAGCTCACACTTACGGTTTTTGCTATGCATGTCTCTTTGTGGGAGCAGGGTAGGGAGGGAATGGGGGGTGTGGTCCGGGACTGTATGTCTCTGTCTGTCTCACAGGGAAACTACACCCCAGCTACCTGAGTGAGAACAGAGGGGGAACAGAGAAAGGACGGGAAACACACAGTAATAATTTATATCAGCCAGCTGCTTCAAGGGTAAAAACCCAGTAACTTCAAAATCTAGCAAGATTGAGCTGATAGATACAGACATGAAACGCAAGTGTTAATTTTGGGATGTGACGGCCTCTGTGGTTAGCTGAATTTCCTGCCTGCTGATCAAATGCAAAAGTAAAACTGCAGGCAGGAGCAGAATGCTGAAATATGCCAAAAGACGGTAGCTCAAGCAGAGTAAATACTAACCTAAATGTTTCAGCAGTTATTCGTCAGGCAACACATATTAGTGTCTGAGTCATTATTATTCACCTTGGAAACATGAACAAGAATTCTTGGATAAAACTACATGCACAGACACACAATTCTCTACAAATACAACTATATGACTGCAATGAGCAAAAAAGAAATAACACAGTTAATGTGTAACTTCTCCCCCTGTTCAAACCCTGACTCTATCCACTGTAGGATTCTAAAAACTGTAACAAAGTGGGATATGTTGTAACGGGGGTGACCAGTGGCCAAATGAGAAGGTGCAAATGTGAGACTGGAGTAGTTCAAGGATGCCCAAATGAAGGGGAGTCACAAGACATCAGTACAGAACTAGCTGAGGATATGAAAGGATTAGTTTGAGTTTTTGCACTGGTTTTACTCTATGATAAAAGGCCCACCTAAAAATCAATATCCACTTACATGTACGGTATATTTAGAATATCTTTGCCACTTTTTCTTGCAATTGTATAGTCTTTTCCCACAGGTAAAGGAAGTCTCTTAGACTTACCAAAGGCGGCTAACAAAGATATTATCTGCTACCTGTGTTGTTCTGTGTGTGGGATTTTAATATGTTTTTTCATATTCAATATCAAGAACAAGTTAACTGCTCTATGCAGTAGTTTTATGAAGCAAAATCACTACTTTTGCATGAGACTGGTGTCTGAAAAGAAAGATAAAATGGCTTCAGTTGGATCTGTCAGAAAATAAATGATGTTTGACAGACTCCGATTGCAGGACAGATGGACTGATCCCTTCCTTTTAGAGGTAGTAAGACTGACTTTTTTAAGCAAACGGAGACTCGTATTAAAACAAGTGGTGCCAGGTACAACAAACCCCGCCCCTCACACATATTGTAGCTTATTTTTGTATCGATCCAGCTGATGTCATCATGTCTATATGTGTATTGATGTCAGCATATCAGCATATTGATGCCTATATATGCATTATATAAGTATGAAGTAAATTGAAACAAAATTGATGTTTTTATAGACATTAGAAATTTTGCCCATTATGAGTAAATGGGTAAAAAAAAAGATTTTAAAAATTCATTAAAGAATTTGAACTTTGACCTACTTTTCCCAAAATGTAATCACATCTATTCTGGGTCGCTGGCAATCTATAAACCCAATTTGGTATAAATTCAACCAATAGGTTTGCTGCTAGAGTGTTGACAAACAAACAAACCGAACCAAAAAAAAATACCTCTTGCTTGCCCTTCGGGGGGTGGGGTAACAATACAAAAAGTACAATTCTACTTCCTGAGATTAATGGGAAGCATCAAAAGACAAAAACATTTTCAAACAAAGTGGCAGGTTAAGCCTATAAATCCAGATTTTACATACTGATCAATTTTAATGGACATTATCACCAGCACTGGTTGCGTTCAAATACAAGACAGTAATGACTCTTCCATATCTAAAAAACACACTAGCATTTAGTGTCACTTTAGGCGCCTCCAGCCACATCTTAACACACTCAGAGACAGAGTTTCAAAAGTCACAAAAAAACAAAACAAAAAAACCCCACAAACATTTAATAACTGTCAGGCAAACAAAGAGACCCTGTAATGGGACAGAGTGTGTGTGTCACACTTCTGTACAGTCCCATTAAGGAGTGTAGTAGTCGGCAAACAGCAGCCCATTGACAAACAGGACTGAGTAGACAGACAGACTGACCTTGTGTGTTTGCTCAGAGTGCATGAGTGCACATCAAAGTGTGCTGCAGGTGACTGGCTGTGAGTGTATACAATGTGTGTACAACGCATGTCTCTGTGTAATAAACTGATTAGCGAGCGCATGCATGTGTGACAGGTGTGCATGTGGGTGTTGCACCATGTGGAGCAGCTGTGTGTGTTTCTACATGTAGATGATATGTATGAAAGGTAAAGGCTGCAGTCAGTGTAGAGGTCTGGGGGAAAAAAAAAAAAACAGACCACACCACAAGTTCTAGACATGAACCCCATTAAAAACATTTGGAATGGGATCAAGAGGAATATGGATGATCACAAGTCATTAAACAAAGCCAAACTGCTTGAAATTTTTTTGCACCAGTGAAATAAAGCACTAAATAATAATGTGAAAAACTAAGAGAAAGCAGGCCAAGATGCATGAAAGCTGTGAAAAATCACGCAATTCCACCAAAAACTGTTTTCTGAACATTAGTATCGTGTCATTTAAAATTTGATATGAATTTCTTTTCTTTGTCAGATTCAGGATCTGAAAACCAGGTAATTTCTGCTTTTTAAATTTGGTAGAAAGATGGTGAAGCTTCTACCATTCAGATTACAGAGGTCATTTTACTCACACACACTTATACTTTGTAAAAGCAGTGGTGGTTAAAATTTTCCAGTGGTCAGTTAGCTAATTATTTTGCACAAACTGCTTTCATTCTTTCAATTGCCTACTGTTAAAAGCTACTTCATACATCTAATCTGTGTTATGCATGTATCTGTGTGTGTATGTGGCAGGTGTGTNNNNTGTAAATAGGCCACTGGAGACAGAAAAGCAGTAAGGCAGCTGTATACAGAGTAGCAGGATCAAAGTCCACATTTGCAGGTATGCAGCTCCTACACTGATAATTTCACACATTAAATCACACATTAGTTCACACAGTTTTAGTCCACTTGAGTTCAATGACACTATGCTGTAGAAATGGGCAGAGAATATGGTCTGTGTGTATTGTGGTGTTTTTTTTTGTTTATTTATTTTTAGATATAAATCTTATATATTGTGACTTTAGCATCCTTTTACTTAAAACAGACACAGGTATGCAGAAATTTTAGCAATTCACAATCAGAAATCAGTCATGGAATGCGTTGCTTTCATCTCCAACATACAGATAAATAGTGTATTGGATTTAATCCCATTTACTGAGTAAGGATCCAGCTGGGACAAAACCGTAGAGATTTACAATACATGGACGGCTGCCTAGGCAAGGTCACCAAGCCACTAGACCACAAGGGCACCCTCTCTACTACGCTCTCCTGCCTGCCTGTCGTTATGGCAATGCTGAGAGCCCAGGTGGCTGCTGATTGGTCACTGGCTCATCCTGTGGGTGGGCCCGCTGCATGATGAGGAAGCACAGGATTTCAGAGCTCAGCTGGGTTTGTTTACATTGAGAAGGGAGCAGTGGAGAGAGAGATTCTCAATCATTCAAGGTTATATATCTAAATGTAGAAGTTAAGACAGCTGGAGTTCCCAGACTGAAGTTTTCTTAGATAATGACTGCATTGAAAACTGTGGTAATGTTGTGGGCTCTGTTGGAAATAACTAAGACCACATGCTTGTCTTATGTACAACTGTATTTATCTGAAAAATGCCTTAAAGTTAGTTTGCATGTAGTATCGTGCAAAATTCCTAGGTGAACATCAGGTTTGTCGGTTTAGTAGTTATAATGAAAACACAAGCTTTTCTCCATTCCTGTATTAAGATCCCATCTGGATATATGGGAAGTATGCACAGCATTAAAAACAAAAAAAAGCAGCTTCTATTAACCAAAGTGGTACTATTTAGTGTGTCTTTAAAATTTTGTTCAAATAATCTCAGATTTATTACATTAATTTTCTGATGTTTTATACTAGGTTTCAGTCAACACATAATTTGTTTCTCTTTTTGCTGCTTCTTGTCATGGGTCACACTAAATAGTCATTTTAACCATAAAAACAAATTTAATTCTGTTTTTTGTGTGCCTTTTAAAGATGTGACGATATTCCCTGTATTTTCTTGTATCTGAAGAAAAGAGAATGACAAATATCTATGCTCATTTCAACCCTGCAAAAACAACAAAGCTAAAAGGTGACATAAGACTTTTGTACAGTATGGTTCTTTGGAACAGCTTGCAGATCATTTGTTCAAAGTTATACTGCCTATGAGATTTAATAATATGGGATGATTTACATTTTTAAATAGACTATAATACTGCTGGGCTGAGCAGACTATAACAACCATGGTCCAAAATGTTTCAAGGTGGTAACAAAGGCCGTTTTACCATGATGTTGTATATACACATAACTTCACAGGCCGTAAGAATAGAGAAGAAGTAGAGAAAGTGTCAATTACGTTAAAGAGAAATGGAAACTAGATTCTTGAATCGAGCACTTGGGACTTTTAATGGTACAGCATCCAGAAAAATTAATTTATTTTTTTGCCTTCATTTACACAGAAGAAGCCAATTTAGCTCAGGATCACTAATTAGGCCTTAATGTGTATCGTAAGTGCACATGTATGTCAAATAGTAGTCCATCTTCTTCAAACGCTAAAGTAAAAGAGATTTTTTTCTTTGTTAAACAAACACAGACTTAAGTAAGAAAAGAATAAAAAAAAAAAAAAAAGAAAAAGGAAGTGTCTCTGATGTACCATAGCAGCTGGCATTTTAATTGGCCCAAGCCTCAGCTAATGGCTCAGACACAGCCAGGCTGCAATAACAACACAACAGCGGAATGAGCAGTACCACAAGTGAAACCAAACTTGACAGAACTACAGTGGTTAAGGGCAAAACTTTTCAGCAACAATCATGTTAAAAGGCCAAGAACAGTCGTACACTACAGCCAAGGCACACACACTTACACAACAACAAATGCAGAAGCAGTGAAGAATAACACTATTAAGTTAGGGGAGAAATGAAACTGAAAGGACACAGAAATTGTTGACCTGTCTCAGAACTCAATTAATCCACTACAACAGAGAAGTATAGACAGCGTATGAGAGCCCAAGACTCCCACTAACAGCAGAAATATGACCCTTTCATCATGTTCACTGTTCTTACTCTCACACAGCAAGCCACCGGCACAAGAGAGGTCAGCAGAGACACAGAATGGGAAATCGTAGAGCATGAGAGAACTGGATCGAATACAGTGAGATATCTGAACACGCTGTGGAGAGCTGAATTATCCAAACACACAGCTCTATATTCACGGATGCAGAAACCTCACATCCTCTAGAGTGACTCTTGAATACTCCAGACTATCATGCTGTTCAGGAGACCCATGTGTTATAATTGTAAGAGAGTCCATTCTCCTGTGTTTACTCCATTAGGCTCATTGTAAATCTGTACACCTTCATGGGATCATACACATTGTGCAATAAAAACAATTTCTTGGCACATTTTTTCTACCCTTTCGCATTGTGTACCAAGCATGGTACAAACCCTGCCAGAGTAAGGGATTTAT
Organism: Apogonichthyoides opercularis; assembly: GCA_029814545.1. Taxonomy (NCBI): domain Eukaryota; kingdom Metazoa; phylum Chordata; class Actinopteri; order Kurtiformes; family Apogonidae; genus Apogonichthyoides; species Apogonichthyoides opercularis. The sequence goes on from JAPTGW010000005.1 coordinate 25,415,552, forward strand.
TTGATATCCCACCGGGTCCACTTATGCTAAGAGTATAAGTATAAGCCTATGGTGTACAACATAAATATGCGTTCTAAAACCTTTTTTCAACAGCACACGTGGCATTTATTAAATGTGTAAACATATATTCTCCAAGTCCTAGCTTTAAGTTATAACCTTCTGCCTTCTTCACGCACAGCAAAACTGAGCAGCAAACTGAGTGTGCATAACTAGGAGCCGCTGAGCCCTGAGGCTTGCAAACCCCCCATGTCTGTTTGTGCCTGTGAGAGTGTGCGCACATACATGCATTTCTGTATGTATTTAAGTCCTCACTGCTCATTTGCTGCACAGGTCAACCATGAAAGCAGACCTCATGACAGATACCAACACAAGGCGGTTGCACACAAATGATCCAATTTGGAATCATCAACAGGGAAGAACAGCCGTGTGCTCAAGAGGATGCTACAATGACAAGATGGGGATATGCAACACTGGCAACAAATAGAATAATGCAAAGAAAATCTATTGAGGGTGATTTCTTAAAGGCAACATGATCAGTACGGGTCAGAGTGAGCATTTTCATGATGTAGTACAGACCAGTGGGTAAATCAGACTTCAAATTGGAGAATAAACTATAAACTCTTAATTCTTAAAAAAAAATGACAGGCATTGGCAGTTATTTTGTTTGATGAACTTAAACCAAACAGTAGGTGATTACAGACATATGTGTATAATTAAACAAAAAGATGAAAAGTCAAACAGAAGCATGTGACTTGGCCTGCTGATCTAAAACAGCCCCTACATATTATCCCACTGTAGTCCGACACTCATTATGTTTTATTGGAAGCTCCCGAGAGATTCCCCCTTCCTGGCGGTGTGTGTGCACGAGTGTATTTCAGACCTGTTGTTACCCGACTCTGTGTGCGTGTCAGTGAGCAGAAACGCTGCCAACAAGAGGGGGGCCTGCAGGGGGCAGGAGCAGGGACAAAACCACAGTGGCTGCCAGGAGCTTCTGAGTGCGTGTGTGTGTGTGTGTGTGTATCTCACAATACCACTGACCTCTTTCTGCTGAGAAACAGAAAGTGAGAATGTGTGCACATGCAACTCCACTGGCCTCACTCCTCAGAGACAAACAGTGTGTGTATGTGTATGTCTATGTGTGTGTGTGCGCGTGTGTTCATTAAGCGTGACCATGTGTCTTCCCCAGCTCAAACAGACGGCTCAGGCTGGTGCACGTGCCGTAAACAGAAGGAAGCAGCAGCTCGCGGGCAGATGCGAGTGCGCTCAGTGGAGCCACAATCAAAAACAAACAAGAGGCAGACAGACAGGGTGAAGGGCCAATGAGAGCACAGCTCAACAGCGCTACCATCTTATCTAACCCAAGATAAAAGCACACTGCATACTTTGGACAGAATTTTCTTTAGAATTTTGACAAGTGAGCAGCAACAGCTAGGTTGTTGGGTCAATAACACAGTTTCCATAGCAACAAATATCAAATGTTAGAAAGCCTACATGTGTGCACGCATATACAGCCAAAC